>VBSM01003215.1:35256112-35281158 GCA_008086735.1 Cheirogaleus medius | reverse complement strand
TTTTTTTTTTTTTTTTTTGGATGTGACTCTGCTGAGACAGGGCTAAATATAGCTTAGCTTTACTGGGGTTATATCTTATACTTAGGTTTGCCCAAGCTGGCCCTAGATTCCAGCAACAAATTCAAATGGGACCAAGTGTTCTCTTGTCCAGATGTAGTAAGGTATGCCCAGATCTGAAGACATCCTCCAATAAAAACAGCAAAAAATTAGGACTGTGCACTCTTGCATAAAGGGCCCAGAGCTCGACTGACACCTCCAACCAGACACATGTTCGGTTACCAGGGATGCTCTGGCAGTCAGCAATTTCAGCCTCTAATTTTGATGAAAATACTTACTGAGACTGAATTGGCATAAACAAAGCACATTTACACCCAGCCAGCTGGACTCTGTCTTAAAAGTACAAGCTGAAGCTCCAGAAGGTGAAGAGATTGATGCTATTTATGGGAACAATCTGTAGCCATCTTTCTGTTATGGGTCTGGGGGGAAAATGGTACAAGGGAAATTAAAGCACTGTGGAAAGCAGCTAGGAAAACCCTGGAAGCTCATGCAAGAGCCAAAGCTCCCTAGGAGGCCCTGAGTGCCAGGGACACAGAACAGGAGAGTGGGTCTGCAAAATGACCTTTATAAGATATAATTAATAGCTCATATGCTCAGTAGGGAAGAGAGACATCCAAAGAAAGGAAAGAAGAGACAATGAAGCCAGATAAAACAGGGTGAATTGATATAATCAAAGATAAGACAGATGTAGTAAGATATGCCCAAATCTGAAGTTTATCTTAAGACAGAACTGGTGGAAATTACAGCAAATCTCTAGGGGTACCAGAGCAGATGTTCCAGTCAAGTTCTCTAATGCTTCCTTCCAATGCCACCCTGCTCCTCATCTCCTATCTCCGTCCCTTTCCCAGCACTTGGTTCTGTTCTGCAAGGTCTTCCATCATTTTCCATTTATTAGTTTATCCAACAGACTTTGACTAAGCACAGTCTTTTTGCCAGGCACAGTACAAGACTTTGTGCATACAGAAGTGATGAAAGCACAATTAAGGCCAAATTAAGAAGAGCCTCAGAAGCCTTAAGCACTAAAAAGATTAGGGTGCCTCCTTCCAAAAAGAAAATTCAAAATAAAAATGTAACTTTAAAAATTACACGAACTTTGCATATATGCTAAAATTAAAATAGCTTATTTCTAGATTTGGGGATTACAAAATTCAGATTTCATTAATTAAAGATAAATAATTCTCTCTCTGTCTCTCTTTTTTTTTTTTAACAGGGTCTTGCTCTGTTACCTAGGATAGGTGCACTGGAATGATGAAACTCTGGGCTCAAGCTATCCTCCTGCCTCAGCCTCCCCAGTAGGTGGGACTACAGGTGTGGGCCACCACACCTGACTAATTTTTTTATTTTTAGTAGAATCGAGGTGTTGCTCCTGCTCAGGCTGATCTCGAACTCCTGACCTCAAGCGATCCTCCTGCCTCAGCCTCCCAAAGTGCTAGGATTACAGGTGTTAGCCACCGCAACTGGCCTTGCTCTCTCATTTTGATGTTCCTGCTTTGCTAGTCCTTTCAGGGATGACCCAGCTGTGAATACTTCTGTGCCTTTAAAAAACTCATGGGAGGACGACTCATATCTTTCTGGCTACCATGGCTGCTCTTCTCTTCCCCAATTTCTGGTAGCAACCATGGCTGTTAATGAATGGCAGGATGATGGGGTGGCAACAGGGGGAGAAATTGGTATTCTTGGAAAGGGCCCAGCTGACTTGCTGACAACATCCCACAAAATCACTGGGCTTTCATATCAGGATGCTGAATGAAATTTTGGTAGCTGTGCTTTAAGATGTGGACAAGGTTTTGAGAAGAACATCAATATATCGATTCCATCTTAGGATGAATTAAATCATTTCATACTTTAACACTATCTAAACATACAGAAGTTGGGAGGCAATGTGATCCAAACTGTAAACATAAGCCTTCAGCAAAAGTAGGAGAAAAGAGAGTTCCTGTGATAGCTTCCAATAGCCAAAATAATTAGACTTAGAATCTGAGAATTGCAGAGAAATACAGAAAGTTTCTAAAGTTACAAGCTGGGCTATGGAAGAGGAGTTAAAAGGCAATGATTTACTGAGCAGAGTTGGGTTCCAAAGGCAAGGATTAAGCAACCGAAGGAGAATATGGAAAGAGAGAATGTCAACAAGTTAACAAAGTGGGGTAACCCTGCTAGGAAGCCTAGATGGTATTTGAGCTGCTGGACCCAAGAGAAAGCTGCTTAAGTAGTGCTCTGTCTCAGTTCTTAAATTAGCCCGAGAGACCACACAGGCCCAAACCTAAATGGAATGGGTTCCTGGATGGTTTAGATAAGTTCATAGCTGAGAGATGTGCAAGAGAAGTGAGGTTAGAAGTGTCAGGGCTGTAACCCTAATTCGTGGTTGTCAGTGGGTTGAAGAACAAGAGTTCCAAGACTTTTAGATTTCATGGAAATATAAAATTTTCTTAAAAATCAGAGAGATTATATAGACATTTATTGTTTTACCTACCTCAAAGAGTACTCTACTTCTTTGGGAACTGCCCCTTCCTCATTCTAAACAGTTATGGCATGGCTACCAAATCCCACCTTCTCCATTCTCCGGCTACAGGGTGGGCATACAACCTAGGTCTCCACCCTAATATGGTGATTGGTGCAAGTTGGAACAATTGCACATGTCCCAAACCAGGATCATCAGAGTTCTCTGGCTGGAACTTGAGGGAAGGTACTTTCTTCTCTGTTTGGTTAGAAGATGGTGTGGATAAAAGCTTAGGCTTGCCTGAAGACAAAGTTCCAGTTAGTGGGGACAATGTGGCTACAAGAAAGAAGACAATGTACAGAGAGAAGCAGAAAGGAGATATGATCTGAAGGTAATTTCAGTCACTCCTGAGGGCCCTTCCACCTCTACTCTCCATAGTTTGGTTGCAAGAAGCAACAAATTCTGCTTTCCACTTAAACTAGTTTAAGTTGTGTTTCATGTAACTTTATCCTATCAAAGCTTTTATTCCCTGAAATTAATTGACATGGGGAACGTTGCACAGGTACAATCATACACCCACTAGAGTGGTTAAAATCTTAAAAACTGACAATATTGAATGTTGAAAATGTGGAAAAACTGGGATTCTAATACACTGATGGGCATGGGGGTGGAAGGAGAGAGTAAAATGGTAAAAACAAAACACTTTGGAAAACTGCGTCATTTTCTTAAAAAGTTATATATACAACTCTCTGATGAGAGCAATTCTACTCCTCAACATTTACCCAAGAGAAATGAAGGTGTATGTCCACAAAAAGATATACAAGAAAGTTCATAGCAGCTTTATTTGTAATAGACCCAGATTATGAATCATTTGTAAGCAAACCAAATGAGAACATGTTATATTCATACAATGATATAATACTTAGCAATAAAAAGGAACAGATTACAATGATGTGGCTGGATCCCAAAAACATTATATTGAGCAAAAGAAGCCTGACAAAAATGAATGCATATTGTAAAATTCCAT
This sequence comes from Cheirogaleus medius, assembly GCA_008086735.1. Taxonomy (NCBI): domain Eukaryota; kingdom Metazoa; phylum Chordata; class Mammalia; order Primates; family Cheirogaleidae; genus Cheirogaleus; species Cheirogaleus medius. The sequence goes on along the minus strand of VBSM01003215.1, from coordinate 35,277,637 downwards.
TTATATTAAATAAGACAGGCAAAACTATCTACTGTCTTGGTGATAAAAATCATAACAGTGGTTGTTTGGGAGAAGAGATCGATTGAGAAGAGGTACAAGGGAACTTTCCAGGGTAATAAAAGTGTCCTATATCCTGATTAGGGTGACAGTTAAATTTGATCCATATATTTGTCAAAACTCATCAAATGGTTCACTTGAAATCTGTGCATTTTATTGTATGTAAATTACTTTTTACAAAAATGAATATTTGTACATCTGTGTTTAGAGCAGCCATTCTTCAAACAAGGTGTGGTATATGCATGTCAGGCATGGTGGCACATGCCTGTAATCCCAGTTACTTGGGATGCTAAGGTGGGAGGGTCGTTTGAGGCCAGGAGTTCCAGGCTACAGCGCACTATGATTGTGCTTGTGAATAGCCACCGCACTCCAACCTGGGCAACATAGTAAGACTCTGTCTCTAAAAAAAAACCCAAAAGCAAAAACACAAAAAACCCAAAATGTGGTAGATGCATACAATGGAATACCATTCAACGCTAAAAAGGAAGAAAAGTCTTACGTATGCTACAACACGGATGAACCTTGAGAACATTATGCTACGTGATATAAGCCATTCGCAAAAAGACAAATATTGTATGATTCCACTTATGTGAGGTACCTGGAGTAGTTAAATTCATAGAGACAGAGAGAAGAATGGTGGTTGCCAGGGGCTGGGTTGGGGAAGGGGGAATGGGGAATTATTGCTTAATAGGTATGGATTTTCAGTTTTGCAAGACAAAAAGAGTTCTGGAGATATGTGGTAGTGAAGGTTGTATGACAACATGAATATAAGTAATATGACTAAACTGCATGCTTAAAAATGGTTAAGATGATAAATTTTAAGTTATGTATATTTTACCACAATTTTTTTAAAAAACAGTATTGGAAAAAAGTTGCACAGGGACTGACATGAGGTTGCCTACGTTTTACTTGGCTGAGTAAGGACACTGAAAAACAACAAACAACCTGCCATCTACTATCACCTGCATTTTATGAAACAGGAATATTTTTGAAACTAAAAATGTAAGCAGGACGTAGCCTCAGGATAAAGAACAGTTTTCTTCCTGAAATGACATTCGGACATGTTCTCCCACGTTATTCTTACTCTTTTAATTTCATCACAGATTACTACTAAAAAAAAAAAAAATTCTTTCCATATCAGCACGAGTTTGGAGACCAGAGTTTGGAATCACTACCAGTAGATAGTACAAAGTGGGTTGTTGGTACCACCAGTGATAAATATCCAGAGCCCATCAAATCATTATTATGACCCAGTATGACACATTCTGTGTCCTGAAAGCGTGCTGTCATTTAGCTGTAGAAGAATATCATGCAAAAATGTTCCACAGACAGTTATTGGAAGACTGAAGACCAAGAGGTCTTGCCACCAGAGGACAAGTGACGCCTGGGGCAACATAATGTTCTTACCCTGACACGCTCAGATAGCATACTTGTGGCTCCTGTGTCCTAATTTGTGTGTCTTTAATGGGGTACTTGCTTCACCAGCAATAGCTCTTGCAAGTGTGGCTTCCCAGAAGCCAGGAAGTGGGAAGTGATGTAACCTAAATTTGATGCAGCCAGGAGGTGGGTGGTAGCAAAGCAAGAAGAAAATGTAACAAGTGTGAAACCACAAGGAAATTGAGTTGGTTCTAAGGCTCAACGCTTGCGGTGGAGTTCTAGAAAATTTGTGAAGTCTGCACAGTGACTAAGCTTCATGTGCTTTCTTAGGCAGTGGTGAGGAAACAGGTGAATGAGTACTGCTAATTGAGGTGGTCTAGGAGTTCTCAGGGTCTACATGCAATCTACCCACTTCATATTCTTTAAGTATCATTAAAATGTTTTATTAAATTAACATATCAAAGTTCCTTTGTGATACATCCAAAATTATTTACACATTAGAAAAGCAAGACCATTGAAAGGAATCAGTGTCATGTGATTAATGTGATACTCAAGGTGTCTGTATACATATACATCAAATAATACTTTAAGTATATTTTCTATGGTGTTTTCCCCCAGGTAATTATCAATAATAATGGGGAAAGAATCTGATATGTTAAGGCACATTTTAAAGAACAATCACACACTTTTTAGAAAATTGGAAAATAAGTACAAAAGTCTTTTTATCCCTCCATGGGGATTCCTCTTCATAATTCTCAAGCTCTTTTACCCTACACCAGGCTATGCTCCCATGCTGATGCCCTCCTTTCCCTGCTTGGGCTCTGACATTGTCACCAGGTCACCCTGATGCATGGAGCCTGAGGCGTGTCACCTGGCTCAGACTCTGACACTGTGCACTGAGCCACCACACCACTTCACATGGACACCTGTTCAGGCTCCTCCTACTCTTTGCACTCAGGCAGCCCTTCAATATAGGTATCCTGCCCAAGTTCTGACATCTCACGCTGGGCTGCTCCCCTGTGTGGATGCCCTCTTTGCTCTACTTAGGCTCTGACATCCTGCACTGAGCTGCACCACCACATGGATGTCCACCCCACTTTGTTTGGCAGCTGTGCTTCCTTGTTCGAACACGTAGGTCCTATTTTGTAATGTCTGTAATTGTTTTGTCTTATTTCTGGATTTAAATAGATTCAGACTTTATGGTTAGCCCTGTAAAATTTTCCCCATTCCCTAGTTTTTCATTTTGAAATGTCTTCATTGGCTGGACTTTATCATCAGGTAGGTTTTTCAACAGCTGTTTATATATGCCTTACCCAAGGTAAACTTTTGCATGTTGAGATTATTTTTTGATCACCTTTATACACAAGTGGAAATTTAGCTGGGTATAAAATTCTTGGGTCACACTTGTTTCTCCTTAGAACACTATAAACATTGCTCTATAATCTTCTGGCATGAACCATTGCTGTGAATAAGTTTAAGTCCAGATTTTCATCTTCCTATTACAAGTGACTTGTGTTTTCTGCCTAGAAACCCATGGGATAATTCACTTAATTCATGAAGTTTAGTTACTTTATGTGTCTATGTCATGTTCCTATGCCTCTGTATTAATTTTTCCTATAATACAATGTATCTTTCAAATTTGTAGATTCTATTCTTCATTTTAGAAAAGTATACTTTTCTCTGAATATTTTCATTCTCCATTTTCTCTGTCTCTACCTCAAGGACACCAAGTATATATGGTAGATTTCTGTTGTGTTTTATCAATGTATATCATTTCTGTGACTGCACAATTCTCTGTAGATGTAAGGATAATAATTCTTATTATAGATATGATCCAAATATGGGAATTTTAATATTCTTTCTAAGTTCAAGTCTCAGGTACTAAAAACTTTGTGAATGATCTTTATTGTGTGTATATATATGTGCATGCATGTGAATATGTAGAATATGATGTAGTAGTCTGAGATAAAAACACAGTAGCCAATTTGTTTTCCAAGAACTACAGTGAACAGACAATAATTAGAACTAATTTTTATTGAATGATTAACTGTACAAGGCAAGGACATAAGCACTTTACATATACTAGCTCATTTAATTCTCATATAACTATATAAAATAAGTATTATTATGCCATCATTTAATAATAAGGGGACTTGGGTTTCTCTTGTAATTCAAAATAAAGGAAAAAAAGAAAAACTTATTTTAAAAAATAAGGGGACTCAGCCTTAGAAGAGTTAAATAAGTCTTCAAAGTTGTATTACTACTAAATGGGTTTGGAACTCATTAATGTATGCACACTGCTTTGGGATGTGCATACATTAATCCATTGTAGTCTCTCTCTTACCCGTCTTCTGCTACAGTGGGAAGTCCTGAGGGGAAAAAGAGATGCATATGCCTCCAAAAGGTATCCATATTTTAAGAAGCCAAAATTGTCAGTTCCCATGACAGCATGTTATCTTTACAGCAGTGTATGTTAGTTTGCAAAACATATAAATAGTGTAAAAAAAAAAAAGTGATTTTTAGCTGCTATCATCCAGTTTCTTTTTTTAAAACTGTTCCTTAGGTACTTTTCACTTAATGTCCCCAAAGGCACATAAGTTCAACATATTTAAAACAAAATTCATTGTTTTATCCCTCAATAACTTTGTCTTCCTCTCAATTCAGTTATTGACACCTCTCCCTCCCTTGCTTTCTACAAGCTGTTAGTTGTCAACGCTTATTGCTTCTGTCTTCTCATGACCTCATTCTCTCGGATCTATTCGTTTCCATTCAAAATGTCACCAACCCTAATTCAGCCTCTTATTACCAATGTCCCCGAATATCGTATTGGACGAGTAACTGACTAGTCTCTTGTCCTCTTGTCTTTCTGCCCTTTCTCTTCTTTTATCTTATACATAGGCTCAGACTTGTCTTTCCAAAGCAGTGGTCTCTAAACCCTTTTGAAAGCATACCCTATTAATAAAAATGCTTAAGCATGAATCCCTAGTATTTTTACTTAATTCTAAATGTTGTACACATATGACTAAACATATATTTACATTGTAATATATATACAAATATGTAAATTAAAAGGCAATAGAGAGGACATGAATATTTTTAATTTAAATTTTTATTTTATTTCTTCAAGGTACAAAAACATTTTTGTTCTCCCTATAACTGAATACCTTCCACTGTTTTTAAAAAATATGGGCTTAATTTGTGATGCAGTGACTCACAAATGTGTTTCTAACTTCAGTTTATTTTGAAAATAGGTTTTAATTACCATCATAGCTAAAAAAGATAGTCTCAAAATTACACAGTACCAAATGCACCAAAAACGCACCGCTAAATCCTAATATTCATTTCCATCTAGCAATTATGCAAAATTTTATTGAAATCCAGCCAATACATTTACTGATGTCAAAGAGTTATTCTTCCAGGCTAATTGAAAAGTATTGTAAAGCTATATCTGGAATATTAATAGGTTAAAAGACTGTTTCCAAGGTTTTTTAAAGCATACGGACATAAATGTTTCATAGGTAATGATATAGTTATATCATTTTCAAGAATAAAATAACAATGAAAACACTTCCAGGCATCCATTTTCAAAATGCTCTCTCAAAAGAGTTTCTTTGTAAGAGCACTTACTTTCCATTCACTGTTAAATACCACATTTTCCTTAATGGTACTAATTAAATGTATTTTTTATTTTAATATCTACCAGTAGTATAGTTTTAAGAGTTATTTGTCGTAACAGAAGAGATCAAAAATTTTGGAACACTAGTCTTTTTGTAAGAGAAAAATAAGTGCAGTTTGTCTTTAAATTGACAGTCCTTTACTCCCAAATGACCTATGAACCTATTGATACAATTGATTTTATGGTTGTTCCCCAATTCTTATAGTATTATAAAGATTCTACTATATAAAGCTTTTGATGAGCTTTAACAAACCTTACCCTTTCCCAGTCTCCACCCTTTTCCCCCCAACTCCAAACTCATGACTCCACTGATTTCCTTTCTGTTATTATAAACTACATTTTCCCTTTCTAGAATTTCATACATGTGTGAGTATTCAGTATGTACTCTTGTGTCTGGCTTCTTTCACTTAGCATGGTGTTTTTGAGAGTGAGCCATGCTGTTGGTTACTTTTTGTTGCTGAGTAGAATTCCATTGAATGACACCATGATTTGTTTATTCCTTCCCCTGTGGCATTTGAACCTTTTCCTGTTAGCAGCCATTATGAATAAAGCAGTGACTTTGGATGAAAAAAAAAAAAGAATAAAATACTTAGGAATCAATTTAACAAAAGAAGTGTAAGATTTATATTCTGAAAATTACAAAACATTGAAAGAAATTAAAGAAGACCTAAATAAATGGAAAGACATTCATGTTCATGGATCAGAAAATTTGATATTGTTAGGATAGCAGTACTCCCAATTGACCTATAGATTCAATGTAATTCCTACCAAAATACCAGCATCTTTTTTGTGGAAATTTATATGTTGACCCTAACATTCATATGGAAATGCAAGAGACTCAGAATAAACAAAACAATCTTGAAAAAGAAGAACAAATTTGGAGGACTCATACTTCTTGATTTCAAAACCTAGTAAAAAGTTACAGTAATCAAGAGAGTATCCTAATAGCATAACGATAGACCATATAGATCAATGGAATGGAATTGAGTATCCAGAAATAAATCCTACCATTATTGGCCAATTCATTTTCAGCAAGGGTGCCAAGAGCATTCAGTGGGGGAAAGAATAGTCTTTTCAACAAAAGGTGCTGGATCAAGTGGATATCCACATGCAAAAGAATGATTTGGACTCCTATCTCACACCATATGCAAAAAATTAACTCAAAATTGATTATAGCCCTAAATATAAGACCTAAAACTATAAAACTCTTAGAAGAAAACACAGAATTAAACCTTTGTGACTTTGGATTAGGCAATGGTATCTTAGATATGACACCAGAAGCATAAGTGACAAAATAATAGCTGTTAGACTTGTTTAAAATTAAAAACTTTTGTGCTACAAAGGACACTATCAAGAAAGTGAAAAGATACCTCACAAAAAGAGAGAAAATGCTTGCAAATCACATATTTGATAAAGGATTTGTATTTGGAATGTAAAAAGAATCTTGCAAGTCAATAATAAAAAGAAAAGGAACCCAATTAAAAAATGGGCAAGATGCTGGGCACAGTGACTCATGCCTGTACTCTCAGTACTTTGGGAGGCCAAGGTAGGAGAGTCACTTGAGCCTAGGGGTTTGAGGCAGCAGTGAGCTATGATTATGCCACTCTACTCCAGTCTGGGTGACAGAGTGAGACCCTGTCTCTAGGAAAAAAAATAAAGGGCATGGGCAAGAGATTTGAATAGACATTATTCCAAAGCAGCCAATAAGCACATGAAAATATGTTCGTTATTACACATTAGAGAAACACAAATGAAAACCACAATAAAATTGCTAAAAGATACGGCGTTTCTTGGGGGCAATAAAAATATTCTAAAGTTGACAGCAATAGTGATTACACAACTGTGAATATACTAAAATCCATTGAATTATACATTTTAAATGGGTGAACTGCATGTAAGTAAATTATATCTCAATAAAGCTGCTACCAAAAAAACCCCACACTGAGATGCCACTTTATACCTACTAGTATGGCTGAAATAGAAAAGAGGCACAATAACAAGCGCTGATGAATACATGGAAAAATTGCAACCTTCATACGTTGCTGATGGTATTGTAAAAATCATGCAGCCAATTTGGAAAACAGGCAGGTAGCTCTTCAACGTGTTAAACATAGAATTACCATATGACCCAGCATTTGCACTCCTAGGTATATACCCAAGAGAAATGAAAACATATCTCCACACAAAAACTTGCACATGAATGTTCATAGCAACATTATTCATAATAGCCAAAAAGTAGGAACAATCCAAATGTCCACAAACTGATGAATGAATAAGCAAAATGTTTTATAGTCATACAATGAACAATGTTTGGCCATAAAAAGGAATGAAGTTACATACTACAATATGGATGAATTTTGAAAACATCATGCTAAGTGAAAGAGGTCAAATAGAAAAGAACACATATTGTGTGATTATATTTAAATGAAACGTCCAGAATAAGCAAATCTATAGAGGCAGAAAATAGATTGGTAGTTGCCAGGGGCTAGAAGGCAGGGAGGGAATAAGGAGTGACTGCTAAGGGACATAAGTTTCTTTTTGGGGGGACAAAAGTCTTCTAAAATTAGATAGTAGTTATAGTAGCACAACTCTGTGAATGTACTAGAAACCATGGGATATTATACCTTATTTTTTATTTTTAGAGACAGGGTCTCATTCTGTCACCCTAGGCTGGATTGCAGTAGTGTGATCATAGCTCACTGCAGCCTCAAACTCCTGGGCTCAAGCAATCTTCCCGCCTCTGCCTTCCAAAGTGCTAGGATTTCAGGCGTGAGCCATCACACCCAGCCTAGAATAAGAACAAAACAATACTTTCTCAAACCAATGAATTTTGTTTCTAAAGGCAAAGAAAATACCAAAACTACGGCAACATCATTGATATCTATATTTCTTTAGTAAGAACAATGTTATAAATCACTCCAACATTAAAAAGGTATAAATCCATTTACAAAGCTAATGACACATTTTATGCTTGAAGAGAAAGCAAACAAAAGTCGTTTATCCAGTGACAGTTTTGGCTGTTGCAAAAATTCAACAGTATACGATGTGAAAGAGTCTGAAAATATATAGGAAAAAAAAAACCCAGTTTTTCCTACATTCTCATTCAACAATCAGTGCAGAAAACTTACGTGACCAAATGTGTATTTTGTGGCAGGGGTGGGTTTCCTACACACCAAGCAAGCAATCAGTTCTGCAGTGGACACGAACTGGGTGCCCTCTAATTCAAGCCAATTCTGACACTATCTACCTAACGATAGTTCCAGACCCCACAGGTTGAGGGCACAATTCCCGACTGACCCCTCACTTCAGATGCCACTTGCAAGCTCCAGATTGTTTTACCTGTGCTTCTGACAGACAGATTTATACCTGCTATAAATCGGGGTTCCAACAACCCCCTCCTTGCATTTGATGAATTTGCTAGAGCAGCTCACAGAACTCAGGGAAACACTTGCATTTACTGGTTTATTATAAAGGATATTACAAAGGATATCAATGAACACCAGATGAAGAGATGGACAGGGCAAGGTATGGGGGAAGAGGAAGGAGCTTCCGTACCCTCTCTGGGAGTGTCACCCTCCAGGAACCTCCACCTGTTCAGCTATCCATAAACTCTCTGGACTCTGTCCCTTTGGGCTTTTATGGAGACTTTATTACATAGTCATGATTGATTAAACCATTGGCCATTGGTGTTCAATGTAACCTTCAGCCCCTCCCCCTCCCTGGAGGATGGTGGGTGGGGCTGAAAAGTCCCACCTCTAATCCTGTCTGTCTTTTCTGTGACTGGCTCCCATTCTGAAGCTACCTAGGGGCTGCCAGCCACCAGTCAACTCATTAGCATACAAAAGGACCTGACCTTGGAGATTCTGAGGATTTTAGGCATTATACGCCAGGAAATGGTGATGAAGACCAAAAATATATTTCACGATATCACAAAGACCAATTAATATCATGTGTATATCCTTGAAGACATTTCTGTTCACATAGGAAGGAATCAGCTAATGTTCTGAGTATAAATCGGCCTCTGGCATATGTGTGCTACATATACAAGGGAAAAGTACACAATAACATTTTATTCTATTGATCATTGCAGACTCATGCTGTAGGAGAGGAGATTTTTCATCTATACCAATTATTTTGTGAGAAAAATGTATGTTGGAGTCGGTACTGATGGAACTGGCCGTAGGTTTAGCAAAGAGGAGTGTTACTACAGGAATAAAAGGTTGCACCTGCCCGGCACGGTGGTTCATTTTTGTAATCCTAGCACTCTGGGAGTCTGAGGCGGGAGGATCACTGGAGGTCAGGAGTTTGAGACCAGCCTGAGCAAGAGTGAAACCCCATCTTTACTAAAACTAGAAAAAATTAGCCAGGCGTGGCTTGAGCCCAGGAGTTTGAGGTTGCTGTGAGCTAGGCTGATGATGCCACAGCACTCTAGCCCTGGTGACAGAGGGAGACTGTTTCAAAAAATATAAATAAAAATAAATAAAATAAAAGGTTACACCTGAATGCCAATCCACAAACTATTTCATTCACAGAGAACAATTAGCAGACAACAAGTACCCTGACCTTGAATTAGGGTTGAAGGTTGCAAATATGATCTGTGCACAACCATTAAATGTCCTTTCCCTGTGCTGTGAGAAGGGACAGGCAGTGAGTACAAGACTGCTTTTCTACGTGGGGACATGCTATCTATCAGGGCACTCCCACAAAGTTTTCAAATAAAAGAAGCGATTTACAGTATTTCTTTGTTGAGACCCACAGTCCCTGCAGAGAGATTTCTCTGTTTTCAAGTGGATTATCTCAGTGCTATATTCACCTTCCTGCATGACCTGAACCTATTACTGCAGGACTGATCAAGCAACAAATTTTAAAAGTTGAGAATGAGAATAAACTAACAGAATTTGAGAAGATACAAACTTGTATTAGATATTTAACACTGTATAACAGATTATCGCAAAATTTAGCGGCTTAAAACAAACATTTATTATCTCACGATTTCTGGGGGGCAGGGATCTGGGTGTAGGTTAGCTGGTTAGTGGGGTGGTGTCTCTGGCTCAGGGTCCCTCACCAGATTGTGGTCAAGTCAGCAGCCGGGGCTGCATCGTATCAAGTCTTGACAAGAGAGGGATACATTTCCAAGCTCACTCAAGTGGCTGTCGGTAGGCCTTGATCATCCCTGGCTGTTGGCTGGAGACGTCGTCAGTTCCTTGCCACATGGGCCTCTTCTAGGACATCTCACAACATGGCAGTTGGCTTTCCCCAGCGCAAGTGAGCGAGAGCAACAGTGGGCAAGGTGGAAGCCACAGTCTTTTTGTAACCTAATGTCAGAAGTAACATCCCATCACTTCTGCCCTATTCTATTTGTTAGAAATGAGTCACTAGGTCCAGCCCACACACGAGGGGAGGAGATTACCCAAGGGCATGAATACCAGGAAGTGGGATCACCATCTCAGAGGCTGCCTAACACCGTGTCCATACACTTCCATGGGTGTGGCTTTCCCTGGACCAGGGTGCCATGTGATTCACCAGGTCTTGGTCAGTGACACCCTCTAAGGTCCCTCCATCTGGCATGGCCTACATTCTCAATGTCCTGTGATCCAGTAGGCAGAACTTGGCCAGCCATGTTAGGTGTTAAAGATGGATGCAAGGTCTGAATAAGCTGGATCCTGATTTAAAAGTCTGGTGTCGACCGGGCACAGTGGCTCACGCCTGTAATCCTAGCACTCTGGGAGGCCGAGGTGGGCGGATCGCTCAAGGTCAGGAGTTCGAAACCAGCCTGACCAAGAGCGAGACCTCATCTCTACTAAAAATAGAAAGAAATTAATCGGCCAACTAAAAATATATAGAAAAAATTAGCCGGGCATGGTGGCGCATGCCTGTAGTCCCAGCTACTTGGGAGGCTGAGGCAGAAGGATCACTCGAGCCCAGGAGTTTGAGGTTGCTGTGAGCTAGGCTGACGCCACGGCACTCTAGCCCAGGGAACAGAGTGAGACTCTGTCTCAAAAACATAAATAAATAAATAAATAAATAAATAAAATCTGGTGTCCTCAGGCTCACATCCATTACAGAGCTGGTGGGTTTTCAGAGGGCATGGCTCTTTGGTGGGACAGGTCTTCTAAGCCTGTTGGTCTCCCTTTGCATGGCAGGGACCAAGGTTGCCATACTAGTACTGTGAAGACTATCTCTGGATCTCTTAAGTGTGAAGGAGAAAATAAATGTGCGTGTTGTTTAAGCCATTTCTGAATTCTTCCATTATTCCTACTTGAGTACAAACTTAACTAATGATGTGGCTTTGTTCAAATCCTAAACTTACACAATTCAAATCTAGTTTTGCCATGGCCTGAGCTGCCCCACTACTGGACAATACTTCCAGTGGGGGTATTATCTCTAAGTATAGAGCAAAAGTTACAGCGAACATTGCCAGGTTCCCACTAATAATGGGTAAGGACCTAGGATGCATTGACCGACTGGGTCCAGAGGATGGGGCAGCCTGCAGAGAGCTTGATGTGCCTGCTGAACCACAGGGATGGCACTAGGGCAGGGCAGAGGCTAGTCCTTGGGATTCTCTTCAGGTAACAGAACCAGCAGGAGGCCATGGGGCCCTGAACCAAGTTCTCCTGCCATCTGCCCTGGTTGCTGCCTAAATCCAAAGGCCTGACAGGCACAAGACCTGTAGGTCAAGTGCCCGTCTAACTCAGATACACAGAGCTGGCAGGTACCTTTAAGAACAAAGGGTGGGAGTGGCCAGGGATGAGGAAGTGCAGATAAAAGACAAGCAAGGCTGTCTTCTGGAAGCAGGCAGGGAATAGACGTGGACAGTGTTTGCGTTGTGTGCGCAGTGCCAGCCAGAGGCCCCTGGAAAACAAAGGCCACGACTGTTTTCCTTTCACGGCCTGTGCTCCACGGTGTCAGTGACTTATCTAGAGAAATCCACACCCAGTTTCATTCCAGGGCTGTGCCCAGCTCCCACTCTCCTTTTCACAGCATGCCAAGAAAACAACTTGCTTCAGGGCACCCCCAGGGGCACTCTGGTATTTTCAGCCAGTGACCGCAGTGGAGAACCCAGAGTATTCACCATTTTCATAGGCCTAAAGTATTCCGATTGTGGAAAGGGCAGGAACTCACCTTAGAGAACGGGAGATTGTCAGCAAAAATTTGGACCGTGGATATTTTTTCAAATTCTTCTGAACTAAATTTAACTTTAATTTGACAAACTAGCTAGGACTCACCCCATTATCTTCAGTCTGTTCTCCTTAGCACACGCTGGCCCAAGAATGCTTCTAGTTTAAAATCCATTTCCCAGTACCTATTATTTTTAAATATATTTTCCAAAATTAGGCAGAGGGTCGCCGACTGGTCCAGCAGTGGTCAGTGTGGGCGGCCTGGCGTGGCATGGAAGGGCGTGGGCCCCCAAGTCAGGCAGACCTGCATCGAAGTCAAGACTCTCATACTGAAGTCCAAAGATATTATCTGCAGTTGTGGAACAAGAAATAAAGGTGTACGTGCGTTACTTAGGGTTACAAAGGTGTAGCTGAGAGACTAAAAATAGTGATAAACACCTTAGTGGGAAACAGTTGGGGAGGTAAAAGGGACATGTTAGTGCACCAGATCCTCATCTCTCATAGCAAGAGGTCAATGAATAAATCCAGAAATGATTTTTTTAAACAAATATTTATGATGTGTCAAGCTCTGCTCTAGGCATTGAGGATATAGCCATAAAATAAACAAAACAAAGTCGCTGCACTCCTTAATTCTACTAATAAAGGAGAAAGATGGTTAAAGATAGAGATATTAAGGTGACTTCCAGAAGAAATAGTTAAAAGTCTTCAAAGAGTTGCCTTGGGGAGCAGATTTAGGGGAGGGAGGGGGATTGTGAAACAGGGCAAAGGGTTGTTCTTCCTGACAAGCCCTGCTATGCTATATTTGACTTAAAGGTTTTTTAATTTAAATTATTAACAAGATATTCTACTATCTGCCAGCTGTATTTCCTTGAATAGATTACTTAAATTCCCAGGACCTCGGTTCTTTCATCTGAAATAGGGGATAATAATGTTTCCCTTAAAGGCTGTTTGCTATAGGAGTACCTGGCATGAAACAGGCACCCAAACGTCATCCCCTCTCTGATGTCTCCGGTGGACTATTTTGCAGCTCAAGCTTTCAGGCTGAGAAGTGACATCCATTGTTGGGGCTGGCTGAGCAAGTCACATGACCTGGCCTGTTTCTATCCACCTGACACAAAGATGCTCATCTCAAATTTCTCCCTGTGCTAGAGGAACAGGATGTACTTTGGTGAGAACTCAGGAAGGTCTTTGAGCTTCTTGAGAGAACACTGGCCAAATCTTAACATGGTTTCTATTTGGATGATACTATGTGGTGGTTGATATTATCTTTGCTGCTCACACATGGACAGATATGATAATCTCTGTCCTGACTCTATTATTACCATAGAAGGTTTTGCAATCAGGTACTTAATCCCTGAGGCACTGACGGCCTTATGATGTAAAGGAGCAAACAATTATTAATTCAAGAAAGAGAGAGACATCGCTGTCTGGGATCAGAATGCGATTAGTAGGAAAACACTAAAGATAGCAGCAGATTTACAGAGCAAGGAGGATTGCTGAGGTCTAAGTTGGTCTAAGGGACAGTGTATATATGTGGTGTGTTTGTATCTACACAAAGACACAGGAGGAGTGCTTGCAGGTTCTGCACTGTATGTGAGTGAGTGTGTGTGTTGGTGGCAAGGGGCAGGCAATGACATGCTGGTAAAGGCCAGCCCCAACAATGGATATCACATCTCAGCCTGAAACCCTGAGCTGCAAAATTGTCCACGGGAGACATCAGAGAGGGGATGACGTTTGGGTGCCTGTTTCATGCCAGGTACTCCTATAGCAAACAGCCTTTGAGGGAAACATTATCCCCCATTTTCTGGTAAAGTACTAACAACCAGTTCTGGAGAGAAGAGCCCTGAATATTCGTGGTTGCCAATTTCAATGGTGTAAATACTCCTGCTGTGGCTGATTTCAAGCTCTCACCAGTTGACGAAAGCTGGTTTCAGAACATTGCTGGGTGCAGGTTTCCAGCACCCCTCTCTTTCAAAAATGGAAAACCTCCCAGATCCTTACACTCTTCTGCTTCTAAAGTTGTGGATATTGCTTTAGCTTTTATTCCAGAATCCACTAGTATCTTCCAAACAGAATGGTTCTTTCCACATTGATTATTTACTCCTTTGTAAAGATCATTCCTCATCACAATTTATAGGAATTCTGGAACTATAGTGGGTTTTTGTTTTGTTTTGTTTTTCCAAAATCTGTACAATGGTTGGCAAGACAATTTATTTATTCAGAAAGCAGCCAACAGGATGCTACAGGCCTGTCAGTGAACCACCCTGCTTCTGAAGATTTGGCAAACTCCTGCTGGCCGAGGGAAGCTTCGAGCAAGCAAGAAGAGGGGGCTCCCTCATTTCTGGTGCCCCTACAATTCTGGCTCTTTGGAAGTTAAGTGGCTGCCTGGGTCTTTGGCATGTGTATGAATCCCTTCTTCATCCCACAGGAAACCAGATCTTATTAGTCTGGCCAGGTGGGTGGGGGAGTGGGGTGGGAGGAAGCTTCCCTTTGAAACTCCCCCCACTTTCTTTCCTTTCCTCTGAAATCCTGTATCTGGGAGCCAGATAGGGCTAGATACACTAGATATAAGCCCTATGGGGCCTGCTGTTTATATGCTTTGGGGGCAGAGGGGCTTCTTTAAGGAAAATAATACAAAATTGCAAATATAAAGTGACTAAGGTCAGGGCTTTTAGAAGGGGCTTGTGCAAATGAGGGTCCCTAAAGCGGAAGCTTCATTAGCTTCCAGTAAATACACCCCTGGAGCCAGACTATAGTCAGAAGGAAATTGGATGCTTGCCTGGTGACGGTAGGTGGTGGAATATCCTGTGTTTTTTTCCCTTTTGGATGAAGAGGAAGCTTTAGAACTCCGTTGTGTTTCTACTTGAAAACTCTGCCTTCAAGACCGATGCCGGAGGACATTATCCACCTTCTGAGGGATCCATTTTATTGTGTCGCTCCTGCTGTGTCACACGTCTGCTCCTCCACTGCCTGGCACAGAATGGACCGGTTATGCCTGTAACAGACAGAGACCTGCTCTGAGGAAATAGCCTCTCCAACCCCTAGCGAAGGCTGACTTCAGAATCGCTGCGGATGAGAAGGGACCTCTAGTGGTCAGTCACAAAGGTCACATCGTTGCTACCTTCTACCTATTCTCTTACAGGTGTTCTGGCCTGTCAACTCTGGGTTGGCGGTTCCAACAGGTGGAGGAAGCTGGGGGAATGAAAACCGACCGACACGGGTTCTGCCTTGCTCTCAATCTGGAAGCAGAAAGCTATGGGGCAAAGGGCAGGGCACAGGTTTTGGGAGCATTCATGTTTGGGTTACTACCTTAGTTTTATCATCTTCACCTTGAAAGCCTGCTAAGCCTTAGTTTCCTCACCTGTAAAATGGGGATAATCATAGGCACCCTCTAGGTGGATGCAAAGATTGATATGCATATAACTCTCACCTGTAATCCTAGCTACTCGGGAGGCTGAGGCAGGAGGATTGTTTGAGGCCAGAAGTTCAAGACCATTCTGGGCAACATATCGAGACCCTTATCTCAAAACAAAACAAAACAAAATAAACCCCCACAAAGAACATGTGTAAATGGCTCAGCACATGATAGGTACTCAGTAAAAGTTACCTAGTACCCATTACTCCTCCCTTCAAATAAAAAATGCATGGAAGACAAAGAAGGAAGGAGACTATAGGATAAATTAGAGGAATTTTTGTTTTTGATATAGGTAGGTTGTGGAGCATAGGATGATGTCTTAGTCCATTCAGGCTAAGATAAGAGACCATCTCCCCAGAAAAATACACATGTACACACACACACAGACACACACAAACACACGAATTTTGCCTACAATTTCAGCAGTTTCAGTGACACTCTAAAACTCCTCCATAGTGATTCAAGAAGTCAAATTAAGAAACTCTGAAAGCAAACATTTGGAAAAGGATACAGTATGGCAGCCAGGAGTCTCGAATGAATTCTGATCCTGGCTGTGCTGCTAAATAGCTGTGTCACTTTGGACAAGTCCCTTTATCTCTCTGAACTTCATTTCCTCACCTATTTCTTATTTATTTTTTTATTTTTTAAGACAAGGTCTTGCTCTGTCACCCAAGCTGGAGTACAGTGGCATCATCGTAGCTCACTGCAACCTCAAACTCCTGGGCTCAAGCAATGTTCCTGCCTCAGCCTCCCGAGTAGCTACAACTACAGTTGTGCACCAGCACACTGGCTTGCTTATGTAGAGATGGGATCTCACGATGTTGCTCAGGCTGGTCTTGAACTCCTGACCTCAAGCGATCCTCCCACCTCAGCCTCCCAAAGTGCCAGGATTACAGGTGTAAATCACTTCCTCACCTATTTAAAAAGGGAGGATTAGACATATGTAGAGTTGCTACATAAAAGACAGGACACCTAGTCAAATGTGAATTCCAGAGAAACAATGATTTTTTAAGTATAAGTATTAAAATACTGGATTTTCATGAATTAGCACATAATATTGCATATTATACTAAAAAGGTATTATTTACTGGAAATTCAAATTTAACTGAGTGTCCTGCATTTTTATTTGCTAAATCTGGTAACGCCAGACAGGTGGGCTTTGGGTCTTGATTTAAGGTCTAAGATCTTTGGTGATGGAGGAATCCTGATAGTGGGGGATGAGAAGTTAGAGGACCACTGATGGCTGTTTGAGCTGGAAACTCTGAAGGCCAAGACAATTCTAAGCAGTTTAGTGGATGCCGTGTTGGATTCTGAGTGGAAAAGGCAACATGCTGGGTCCCCGCACAGGCCAAAGACACACTCTCTCCTTGCTAGGCTCTGACTGCCGGATTTCTAGCTTTTCTGTCACTCTAAAACCTTCAGTGGCATTGCCAGTGACCTGGGCAGATCGCCCCGCTGGGCTGTGACCTTCTAGCCATTTCCTGAGTTGCTGTCTCTGTCACAACAAGTTTGGTCACAGCGGATTGAGGCTGTGAGATGGTGCTGCCCAGCAGTCACCACACCGACCCTCAGGCTTTCTACATTCTGGTCGCTCCTTTCTAACCTCCTCTTCTTCACTCTCATACAATAGAAAGTACTGTGAGGCCTGTGCACTGGCACGGCCAGGCTCCCACAGGCCAGCCCCGTGCACACAGCCCCTTCTGGGGTGGAGCACCCAGCTTGAACCTCTAATTTGTTTCCAAGCGGGCATCCTACCTGTCTGTCTCTCCTTTTTCCTTTTCTTTCCCTTCCCTTCCCCTCCCCCTCCCCCTCCTTTCCTTTCCTTTCCTTTCCTTTCCTTTCCTTTCCTTTCCTTCCTGTCTCTCCTTTCCTTTCTTTTCCTTTCTTTCCTTCCTTCCTTCCTTCTTCCTTCCTTCCATCTTGAGAGCCCACCATGCCCTGTGCTGGACACCTACCCTTAGCTGAGGGGCTTTCACCTTCACCCTGGTCAATGCCTAGTCACACAGGCTTTTGTTCTCAAAGTAAGATTCACAAACCACTGCGCCAGAGTCCCCAGGGAGGCTTGTTAAAGATGAGAGTCCTGAGTCTCATCAGAACTGATGGAGGAGAGTTCCCAGGTGATTGTCATACTCACCGTCATGGCTGCCAGTTCCTGGACTCCCTTTTCTGTTGCCTTTCCAGAAGTGCCTGGGCCTGGGGAATGTGAAGCAGATTGGTCTCTGCTCCCAGGAATTTCCAGACTCAAGGCTGCCTTTCTTCTCTCCCTCTGGGTCTCAGCTACTTATGGAAGCTGTGGAGTATTAAATTCTATTAATACTTCAATCAGTCAAACTACTTCGGCTTAATGGTTGACTACCAGGCTTAACTACTTATGGAAAAATGATTTTTCCTGTCTGTCAGTTTTAGGAAACAGGAATGTCCCAGGGATTTATATGACCTTAGACGAGTCACATCACTTCTTTGACTCTCCAGAAGAGGCGCCATGATACCATTTTTCTTCTCTGAAATCCCACCTCAGGACCGAGGGCACACTTTGCGGCCATGGACCAGCATGAACTTTCTTCTCTAGAATGTAAGACCGTTGAAGGCCTAGAGCGTGTGTTACTCATCTACAGGTCTCCCAGGGTACCCACCTACTGTTGTGGAGATCAAGGAGCATCATTCATCTTACAGACATCATAGCTTTGTAAAATCATTACAGTAATTTTCCACAGATGGCAGTAGAGTGACTTGAGAAGCCATCTTTTCCCACTTCATGACAAAGCCACCGTGTTGGCTTGGATCGGACTGGCATCCCCAATACTCAGAATACTTGGCACGTAGTAAATTCTCAATGAATATCTGCTAAATACATTTCCAAACATTTTAGTCAGATAAACTGTCAAACATACAGAGAAGTTGAAAGAATAGTACAATGAAGATCTATATACCCCCTATCTAGATTCAGGAAATGTTAACATTTGCTATATTTTCTGTGTGTTTATTTATTTTTGCTGAATCATTTGAAAGTTAGTTGCAATCATCGTGACACTTGATCCATAAATATTTCAGCAGGCATCTCCTGACAGTGAGGACATTTTCTACATAAGTGCAACACCATTATCACACCTAAAAATAATTAACCATTATTTCCTAATATTACCTAATAGCCAGTTGTAGAAGTTGCTGTTGGTGCCCTGCCCACATCCCCTTGGCCTACCTAGAAGTTACCTACAAAGAATTCCCATATAACAAGTGACTTCCTGAGCATCTTTGCCTAGACATTCTTGGTCAGCTTGAAAGAGTCCATGATGGACAGGGCAGGCTGGAGGTGCTAGAGAGTCAACATTTCAAGAGTGTCCCTCAGTGGATGATAGAGAGAAGTTGGTGGATAAATATCCAAGCTTCCTTCCCCTTCATGAGTTGATCCTAAGGTGTGTTCCAAAGAACATACCCTTGTCAAAGGATCTACAGTTGCCCACATGAACACATTCTTTGTTAGTTTTCCTCTCTTCCCTCTCTCACTTCCTTACTGTGTTTCCTGAGATTACCTTTAAATAAAGTGCTTGCACCCAAAGCTTTGTCTCAGGGTCCACTTTAGAGGGACCCAGAAGCAAGACATCATTTAAAATCATTTAAAAGTGGTAGTATTAATAGTGAGACACATTGCTCTTGAGTCCATAGAGAAGCAAACTCAAAACCTGCTTAGGTGGTGCTTGCAACCCAGCCTGCAGGAGCTGCTCTTAGTTATGATTCTTATGTTAACAATGCTACAGTGAGGCTGTGTTTATTTAGGATGCCCTGCCCAGCCCATATCAATAATAACTGTAATAAGAGCTACTACTTAACTAAGAGCTTACTGTGTGGCAGCTCTACGTGCCTCATTTCATTTAATCCTCACCGTGACCCACCGTAGGGAGGGTACTATTATTATTTCCATAGAACCTGAGGTTCATAGTGGTTAAATAACTTTTCAAAGTCACACACAGTAAGAGGCAGATCTCTGGTGTGCTTAACCAATGGGTGGATAACTGTAAATAATACTCTATTGTATTTTTGTATAAATGGGAACAATAGTACTTGGCAGATGACATCTGCATTGTCAACAATTCCATAAACACAGTGTAATGCAAGGATTCTCCAATCAGGTGAGAGCCTCAAGTGGGTGAAACTGTCCACTATCATGCCTGGCTTGGTACAGTTTACACACTGGGCTTGGGTTATTAGTGGGAGTAAGGCATTTCTGGCATTTTTTAGGTTGTGTGGAATTTTCCAATGTTTTGACTGCTGTAAAAGTCAAACCTCTCCTTGGTCTTGTCCTGTCACAATCCCCAGGCTACTAGATTATCAAAACACATTTTACTGAGTATGGCAATGTTTAGTGAGATGTGCTACAAATTTGTGCACAAGTTCAGGCTTTCTGGGAACAATACTTCCCTCTTAGCAATATCTGGCCCCACCTAGTAACCTAGGTACACATAAAAACTTAGATCTTAAGAAGATGTCTTTCCCAATTACTGTCTTCTCTGAGAATCCATAAAGAGAAACAGACTTTGATCCCAATTTATCTTATTTACTTGACCCTACTGTCATAAAGTGTTCAAATTCAAGTTATTATAAAGGACAGTAACAGGGAAAGGTTTCAGGGTTTCCAGACAGAGGAATGATTGGCCAAGAAAGTCACCTTTTCGGAGCTCAGTAGGTAAGTGATAAGACTGTCTTGTATAGAAAGAGATAGAAAAATTAAAAACAACTCAAATGAGGGAAATTCATTTTGAAAAGTTGCTGTCTTGGTGGAGTGGAAAGAAAGAGAAGATACCAGTTCTCCCCCTTAATAGGGTGAGGTGAGGTCTGCCAAGAAGCCCATGCTTGCTTTTATGAAGCACCTATAGTGGAAAATGCTTGAGAAAACTCTATTAATGATAAATTCTGAAATCATCACTGTTACAACACTATGATAGAAATCTTTTTGGAAAAAATTTAAAATTACAAAAGAATCATTATTAGCACCAATTGCATGTTATTAAAAGATTGCTGCAGGCTTTGCCTGCCAGGAAGGGTGAGCCTGGCAGGAATGACATGGCTCCTGCCAAGACAGGTCTGGGACAGGGAAGGAGTAGAGCAGGCCCAAAGAAGGCATAGGTATGTTCCGGCTCTTCCAAATTAATACTGGCATTAAGGGCTAAGTGGCTAAGATCTATAGAATGGCCAGGTACTGAAAGAGATTAATAGTCACTTCTTAAAGGAAGAGAATATTAATCCAGGCAGTAGGGTGGTCTTTAGAATGATCTTGGGAGTCCTGAGTTCAAATCCTGACCCTGCCATTTACTGTCTATGGGATCTTGGGCAAATTATGTAATCTCTCTAAATCTATAGAAACTACCTCAAGAGGGTTGTTGTGGGGCTTGTAATTGAAATAATGTTTGTAACATGTTAAGCATAGTGCTGGTTGCATTGAAAGCATTCCATATGTGTTTCTGCTGTATTCATAACACTCCTCATGAAAGGAAGTAACGAATATATGTTTTTCCCAGATGGAAGTATAGACTATTCTGGGGAGAGGGATGGTAGAAGCAAAATCACAGAAGAAGGGATAAAAGAGGCCTTTGTTATTTCTTTATTATTTTTAGTCCATACTGGGTCAAGCAGATGGAGTATTAGGAGGGGAGAGTAGGTGAGGAGTGGGGAAAGCGGAGGTCAACCTGGTTTAAAACTAGAGGCCATGTATCGATTAAATCTTTTCTAGGTATGTGCCATCTGGATAGATGGGATTCGGAATAGTCTCAAAAACTCTCTATCAGAAAACAACATTACAATAATGACCCAATGGGGTGAGTGTGGTGGCTCACGCCTATAATCCCAGCATTTTGGGAGGCCAAGGTGGGAGGATCACTTGAGGCCAG
>VBSM01003215.1:35245726-35255953 GCA_008086735.1 Cheirogaleus medius | reverse complement strand
AAAAAAAAAAAAAAAAAAAAAAAAAAAGACCCAGTAGAGGCTTTTAAAACTGAACTTTTGTTCCGTAGGGACCATTTGAGAATGAAACAAGTTCCATCTCTTTTTTCTGTTAAAATGACATTCTATCAGTTTCTCTAGGAAAGACTGGTCTTATCATCCCCAGGCACCCTAAAGCTGCCCTATTTAGTTTAGCCTATTTCCCTGTGGTTTTCTTCTTGTTGCCTTAAAAAAGAATTCCTTAATACTAAAAGTACTTTGAACTTAGAACAGGTTTGTTTAATTAAAAACTAGAAGTATTCCGTTTTAGCTGGGATGATTCATCTGGGAATTTATTTTAAATGCCAAATAGACAGGAAGAAGGTTCATAAACTCATTGTAGACCAAAGTACAAAACTGACTGGAGTCTTTTTCACTCGGTAGGTTTGACATGAATTCTTTAAAGATGGCATGGAAGAGCAGCGATGCAATGCAAATATGTCGATTTCTTCTTTTAGTAATTTTATTTCTGCCACATGGAACGACAAGTAAGTTAATATTCTTTCTGGCCTCTTTTTAAATAAAGAAAAATTTCAGATTAAAAAAAGATCAATGGGCATTGCATATATCTTTAAATTTCATAATTGAAATGACTATACAGTTGGTATGGCTCACAGTATAGGAGTCACATAACATAATCAAAAATCAAATAGAAAAATATTGTTTTTAGAGTTCAGATATTACAAGACAAGGTGAAGTATTCTATTCTCTCCAGAGCCACAGCCAGAATTTTCCTACATTTTAATGCACTTCATTACTAATCTTACCCCAAATAATCTTGGGTTTATTTGAACATACTATTTACATGAAAGTCTTTCCTGCATTTTCTCCCCACCTCCACTTGGAAGTAATTCCCTGTCCCCTTCCCTGATTTTAACAGTAATACATTGTCATTGTAAAATAAATTAGACAATGTATAAAAGAAAAAAGAAAAGCAAAAAATCTCACCAACGCCCGTTATCCATAGATCACCGCTCAATATTTTGGTGTATATTCTTCCAGATTTTTAAAAAATACAGGCAACAATCCCATTACCTTTACCAGTGGCTTATGCTTTTTGAAAGAAAAGTTAATATAGTAACAAATGTTACCTAAGGTGCAGATTCGTGGCAGCTAAAGTTCCTTTTTAGTTTTTGTTACTTGCTTCTGAACCAGGAAAATAAAAATTGAAATTTAGGGATATTACTATGCAATAAATGGATTTCTAAAAATCAGAGCTGAAAAAAGAACTGCTATATATCCTATTACCTACCCCACAAAAACTTGTCTACCCAACAAATGCCAGTTATTTAAACATCTTTTTATTTTTCTACGCTGCCAAAACAATATTAAGACATCAGAAATACAAGAGCAAATTTGTCCATAATCCTATCATCTAATTAGAAAACGTTTTCAAATCAGTTTTTCCCCATATGCATATTCAGTTTTGATATATTTGTAGTCATTATTAGATATGTAATTTATATTTTGCCTTTTCACATAATGTTATATCTTAAATATATTTCTATTTTGCTATAGTCCTTTCTTTTTATTTCTCCATTTCCACTTCCTTGTTTTTCTACTTCCAACTCCATGAAGGGAACAAATTAAATCTGGTATGTGTGTATTTATTCAATAGATATAGAGTTTTTTCCTAAGTCTTTCCTCCATGAAAAAAAAATCTACATATATATAAAATCATTCTGTACATACTGGTTTCTAACTCAGTGGTTCTCAAGCGTCATTGTACATTAGAAATACCTGGGGGCTTTTAAAAAACCCACTTCCCAGATTGCATTCACATCAATTAATCAGATGTCTGGGGATGAGAGCCAGGCATGAGTACTTTTTAAAAGATCCCCAGGTAATTCCAATTGAAGCAAAATTTGGTGACCACCATTTTAACCTTTTTGTTTGTTTAGTTAATAATACATTATGGATCTTTTTCTTCATAAAATCATAGAGATCAACATGACAATTTTTAATTGTTGAGAGTATATTTTGTTATACTGATATAATGTAACTTATTTAACCAATCCCCTGTTGGTGGACATCTAGGTTGTTTACACTGCATATCTCAATAGTTTCTCCCTATACTCCCAGGTTCTTTTTTAACTGTGAATGGTAAAACTGAGAACTATATCCTGGACACTCAGCGTGGCTTCCAAGAATCTCTGAAATGTGCTGTTCAAAACCATACCAGAGAGGAAGAACTTCTCTGGTATCGAGGAGCGGGGAGAGTGGATTTGAAATCTGGAAACAAAATCAACTCCAGCTCTGTCTGTGTCTCTTCCATCAGTGAAAATGACAACGGAGTCAACTTTACCTGCAGGCTGCAGAGGGATGAGACCGTGTCCATTTCAGTGATGCTGAATGTCATATGTGAGTAATGGAAAAGGAAACGAATAGTCAGTCTGTAATGTCTGCAGTACATTAAGAGGTAGTTGAAAACTAGGTCTTAGCCAGGCATGGTGGCTCATACATGTAATCCTAGCACTCTGGGAGGCCAAGCTGGGAGGATTTGCCTGAGCTCAGGAGTTTGAGACCAGCCTGAGCAAGAGTGAGACCCAATCTCTACAAAAAATACAAAAATTAGCCGGGCATGGTGGTGCCTGCCTGTAGTCCCAGCTACTTGGGAGGCTGAGGCAGGAGGATTGCTTGAGCCCAGGAGTTTGAGGTTGCAATGAGATATGATGATGCCACTGCACTCTAGCCAGGGCAACAGAATGAGACTCTGTCTCCTAAAGAAAGAAAGAAACCTCATGAGCACTGAGTATCCTCAAACTCTTAAGAATTTGCCATCCTCATTTAAAATTTTATTTTTATTTTTTAAATTAAGAATGAGGGTGCTCACCTTTTCATAAATGTATTGGCTATTCATGTGGAGTTTTTTCTGTGAAATGTCTGCTTGTGTCTTTTACCCATTTTTCTATTGGGTTATTTGCCTTTTTCTCATTAATCTGTATAAGGGCTTTGTAAACTAAGAAAATTAGTCGTTTGTAATTTTGGATTGTGTTTCTCCAATTTATTTTTGAAAATTTTAAGTTATTATTCATATTGAAATTTTAAATCTTTTCCTTTATGGTATCTAGCTTTGTGTTCTGCTTAGAAAGATTTTCATTGGGGATCTTTTAACATCATGTTAAAATCCAAAAAGGTTAAGCTCTTCTGTGGTTTGGTTCCAGGTAGTGGTAACCCATTGGTGGAACTATATAGGGTTAGGGGACCATGGAATGATACTATGTAGGTGATCATGAGGGTTGTTTGGGTGGAAGGCTGGTTCTACACGAGAGAGGTATGGATGTTATGGTGAGGGATGATGTGGTGTAGGATGATGATGTGGTATGATTTGGTAAAAAGAACTTTTTACTTGGAACCTAGTAATAAAAGTCAAAGCCGCTTGACCCCAATGAGCTTAGCCAACTATTTTTGTGAAAAATTGATGCCATTGTTCCTGAGATACAAGGGCGAAGAAAACGTTGAGGAACCCAACTCTGGAAAATGCTGGCATCCTGCAGCTTGAGTTTCTAGAGTGAATCATTTGCATGTTCCTCAGCAAAGAAGCTTTGCTTTTTTTATTTTCAACCAATTGATAAAAACTGATTATCAGTAAGCTACCTCTTGGATACTCTGATAGAATCCATGACTATCAGAGTACCTTGAAGGTTTTGTAAATCCAGCCTTATGAAATGACAGATGAGGAAACTGAGGCCCAGACTAGGGGCTTCAATCACAGCTGGACCTGAGACCAAAAGAAAATCCCCAGGCTTGCTTGCTTTATTGATCTATCTTTCTATCTATCTATCTATCTATCTATCTATCTATCTTTAGAGACAAGGTCTCGCTCTGTTGCCCAGGCTAGTGCAGTGGTACAATCATAGCTCACTGCAACCTTGAACTCCTGGGCTGAAGCGATCTTCCCACCTCAGCCTCCAAAGTAGCTGAGACTCCAGCTGTGCACCACCATTCCTGGCTAATTTTTAAAATTTTTTGTGGAGATGAGGTCTTGTTATGTTGCCCAGGCTGGTTTCAAACTCCTAGCCTCAAGTGATTCTCCCACCTCAGCCTCCCAAAGTGCTGGGATTACAGGTGTGAGCCACCAGGCCTGGCCAGCTTACCCTTTTAAACATGAGGTGCAGAACCAAAATGGATGGAAAGCCAGTGAAGCTAAATCTTTTTTGAGGATGCTGTCACCACATGCTAGGGCTCAGAGCTTCCTTATTCCTCTAGCAAAAGCCCAGGCTTCTAATCTAGTTCTCTTTCCATGGAACCTTCTTAAGGGAGACCTGGCAGAAATATTGACAATGTAATTTGCTGACTTAAAGAAATTGTTTTCAGTTTTCCAGCCTCAATCCACTTTTAAAATCATCTTTATAACAACCTCCGAAATATCATTGTTGCTAAGCACATGTGTGTGTGTATATATTAAGGTTGGTACAAAAGTAATTGTGGTTTTAGACCATGAATTTTAAATCATTATAACTAGGCTTAAACACATCTTTATTAATCGTAATAGGAACCATTACAATCAATACATTTTTGCCAACAAGAAATAAGTTTGTTTATTCCTGGAGTGTAAAAAAAATCTGTGCTTCAGGATTCAACGAACTCTTGGAAAGCATTTTCTGCATCCTGCTGGTTGTGGAAGCATTTTCCCTGCAAAAAGTTTCAAGATGCTTGAAGAAGTGGTAGTCAGTTGGCAAGAGGTCAGGTGAATATGGCGGATGAAGCAAAACTTCATAGCACAATTCGTTCAACTTTTGAGGCGTTGGTTGTGCGTCATCATGCTGAGCATACTTCTCAGATGTAATGGTTTCACTGGGATTCAGAAAGCTGTAGTGGATCAGACTGGCAGCAGACCACCAAATAATGACAATGACCTATTTTTGGTTCAAGTTTGGGTTTGGGAAGTGCTTTAGAGCTTCTTCTTGGTCCAACCACTGAGTTGGTCATCACTGCTTGTGGTGTACAATCCACTTTTTGTTGCACATCACAGTTTGATCAAGAAATGATGTGTTGTTGTTGTATACTATAAGAGAAGATGACACTTCAAAACAACAATTTTTTTGATTTTCAGACAGCTCATGAGGCACCCACTTATTGAGCTTTTTCACCTTTCCAATTTGCTTCAAATGCTTCATGGCCATAGAATGGTCAATGTTGAGTTCTTCAGCAACCTCTCATGTAGTGGTAAGAGGATCAGCTTTGATGATTGCTCTCAATTGGTCACTGTCAACTTCTGATGGCCAGCCACTGTGCTCCTTGTCTTCAAGGCTCTCCTCTCCTTTACAAAACGTCTTGAACCACCACTGCACTGTACGTTCGTTAGCAGTTCCTGAGTCAAATGGGTTGTCGATGTTGCAAGTTGTCTCCACTGCTTTACGACCCATTTTGAACTTGAATAAGAAAATTGCTCCAATTTGCTTTTTGTCTGACATCATTTCCATAGTCATGGAACAGCAAGTCAATAAACAGCAAGTTCCCAACTAAAAGCGCTAAGAGACAAAAAATTAAAAATTAAAAAAATAAAATAAAAATAAACAGCAAGTAATGTCATTAGCAAAAAAACATAAAGTGAGAAATGCACATTAAAATGATGTATTACATAACCACATTTATTTAAGAATGTATTTCAATATCAAATGGCAAATTTCAACAATGCTAAAACAACAATTACTTTTGCACCAACCTATATATATATCTATATTAATATATATATGGCCAATTGGTGATTCATAGTGACAATAACTGACGCAAGCTCATCAACTATTTATAA
Source organism: Cheirogaleus medius (assembly GCA_008086735.1). Lineage (NCBI taxonomy): Eukaryota > Metazoa > Chordata > Mammalia > Primates > Cheirogaleidae > Cheirogaleus > Cheirogaleus medius. The sequence goes on along the minus strand of VBSM01003215.1, from coordinate 35,250,162 downwards.
TAAATCAAAACGAGCTCATAAAAAGTGACAAAGATATTATGTACAATCTAAAGGCAGTGTTATTATTATTATAAATAGCAGATCAAGAACTAAATGGAAGCTTGAGAAAACATTGTGTAAGGGGGAATGTGGAGAAACAGGTTCTCTCATCCGTTGTCGCCGAAAGTATAAATCAAGACCACCTCTTTTGGAATATCTATCAAAATTTCAAGTGTGCCTATCCTATGACCCAGGATTTCTCCTTCCAGATGCACGTGGAGAAATACATGCACACGTACATAAAGAGATATGTACAAGGGTGTCTATTGTAGCATTAACATTCTAATGAAAACAACCTAATGTCCATCAAAATATAAAATATTAAAGAACCATATATTATACTACAGCACTCTGCAAGCAGTGAGCTAGATCTCTATGGTTCGATGTGAATATATCTCAAAATCGTGTAGGTTATTGAGAAAAATGAAGTCTTTTATGTAAATCCTTCCCATGCTCCTAAAATAATACAATATAGTCCCTATGGGAACACTATATGTATAGAAAACTTTCTTTTAAAAAAAAGATCAAGAAGGATTTACACCAAATTCATAGCAGTGGGTATCTCTGGGGAGCCAGGAAGTGACCAGCTTGGAGTCAAAGAGGACCTTAGCTTTATCAGAAATGTCCTAATTTTTAAAGAGAGGGTATTCATATGTAGCTGATAGGCTTAAATTAATTTTAAATAGTTAAATAAAAGAAATCATTAACAGGATCCGTCCACAAATGGAATTGTTCTACTTGGCAATTATGTTCTCTATTCCAGCAGCTTCCTACATCTCTGAATACCATATAACATCCTTGTTGGATATGATACAGAATGCAAGCTGATTCCAAAGAGCAACAAAATGTCATTCTTCCGAAAGAGTTATTAATAGCACAGCCTACTCAGGGTCTAATTATTCAGTGTGCAATAATACAAGCTCCTTTTTTCCTCCTTCTCCGCCTCTACCGTTTTCCTAGTTCCGACTCTTCAACCATTTTGTTACTCTCCTGCATCTTTGCTAGAAAATGCAAGGGGCATGGAGACAAATGTGTTTGTCTATGGGTCTACAACTTCCCTTATTGTGGAGGGAATAAGGAGTTGCTTACACGCAGGGATGAGAGGGACTCACCCACCTTCCATAGATGCCAGAGTTGTCATGATTAGAACACTTTTTGGGAAAAGGACATTATTTCCAGAGGATCACTGAAGAGACACAAAGATGCATTGGTAAATATATGGACAGGACATTGGTTAGATAAAGTACAAAAATAGAAGATCTGAGTAGCCCTCAAAACCACCACCACCACCACAATAATAATAACAGTAGCTAGCACTATAGTAAATTCTTTACAGGGATTATCTCATTTAATTTTCACAGCAACACATGAGGTAGGTAGTATTATCCCATTTTTTAGATGAGAAAACTGAGGCCCTAGCAGTTAAGTAACTGTCTCCAAGTGGTGTAGATGCAATTAGGACTCACTTCAATGCCTGCCTTCTTAACATTGTACTGTTTTATCCAACACTAGCACAGGTTGGTTTATTAACTCTCAGAGAACAAAGACCCAAGGCTTATAGTCCTGGGTAGTGTTATAAATTGTCTACTTAGCACAGATTCATTATCGTATTATGTTCATAATCATATATTGTTTCATGGTTTGTCTTCACCACATTAAAAGTTCTATGAGGTTTGGAACTGGGAATGTTATTTATTAATAGTATTATATCCCCTAGCCCAGTGATTGGCACATAGTAGGTACTCAAAAATTTGTATCAAATACATAAATGCCTACATGAATAGACTGAAGGAAGACCTTGAACACTGACAGTGAACCACGGCTTATCTGCTAATTAAATCTAAATGCTTGGGTCTTGCAGTTCCTCCTCTCCTAAGTGGAAACGACTTCCAAACAGTTTTGGAAGGCAATAACGTGAACTTGGTTTGCAATGTGAAATCCAATCCTCAGGCTCAAATGATGTGGTACAAAGACGGTAACGTCCTGAATTTAGAGAAAAACCATCACCAAATCCAACAGACAAGTGAGTCTTTTCAACTGTCAATTACCAAAGTCAGGAAATCTGACAATGGAACCTACAGCTGTATTGCAAATTCATCTCTGAAAATGGAGACCAAGGACTTCCACCTGATTGTTGAAGGTAACTCTCTTTTTAAGTAATATCCAGCACGGTGCAAAACTCAGACTAGATATCTTTGGTGACAACAAATGATGACAATTATGATTAATAGCTAGGATTTTCTTTGAAGAATTATTCCCAGCAAAGGAATTTTCCACTAAGAATTCTAGTCTACCTTTTTAGGGGGATTATGCCCATTCCATATAGGACACCGCTTTTTGAGCAAAGATCTTTTTCTAGAACCAAGTGTAGGAAACCATTCTGGTTGGCTTTTTCTTTTCTTTTCTTAATTTGTCTTCTCTTTTATTTTTTTATTTTTATTTTTATTTTTTTCCCAGCAGAAAATAGCCAAGATCAGATCTGGTTGGCTTTTAGGGAAGAATATTTCTATGAATTCTGGACAACATGGTGTGTAGGAACTGGACTTCTAAGTTCACAGTCTTAATGACAAACAGTAGAGAAGTAAAAAACCAAAAAACACAAAAGAGAAAAATGCTGGCTAGATAAGAAAATGGATCTCTAAAATCACTCCTAACTCAAACGCTAACCTGCAGGCTTATCAGAACAGAGAGAGTGAGGGAAAAAAAAAAAAAAGCTCTTTCTCTGGGCTTCATGCTTCATCTACCCAGTAACTACATCATCTCTGCAGTAACAGAGAACAAATGAAGCTCTGAGTGCTTTTCCTTCTTCATATTTTTTGCTCAGACAAAAAGAGAAAGGCGAGATACCTGGTGTAGCAGATGCTAAAAATGCTCACGCACACACATTTTCTGATCTGGGGCCAGTATGCGAGGATCAGCCCAGCAAGCCGAGGCTCCTATATCTTATTAGAACACTATTCACTTTGTCATTTGCCTCCCTGTACCTATTCATTGCCATTCTTGCCAGGCCCCAGGCAGCCAAATGAACCCCTGCCAGAAATGTTGGATTGACTTAACCATAAGACATCTTAATTCGTCCCTCTGGGGTAGGGGGATTTGGGATATGTGCAGATTAGCTGGTGGGGAGGCAGAGCTGCTGATGGTTGAATGCCCATCATTGTGATTCCTGGCATGTTCAATAATATGTCCTGCAGAGCAGTGACAGTATGCCCAGGGGCTGCTTGCTTTGAAAACCAAACCCACAAATATCCTAAATACCCATAGTTTGTGGCTATTCACCTCCCCCAGGACTACAAAAGCATGGTAGGATGGGCCTCACGCCACGCCACTGTACTAACTGGTTGTGAAGACCACACTTGGAGAATAGGGAATTATATCATCACTCTTGGTTAAGAAGACATCCTAATTGCTCCATGTCACATAAAAAAAAAAAAAAAAAAACACCCAATACAGCTTATGTGGCAATCAGCTTGTATGGCAAATTGGCTTTCAGGTGGGCAGAAACTTGTTTGGGGTGGAGCTCTTCCAAACCAACTTGTTTTTCTTATTTCTTCTTGCTTTGTTACTTCCCTGGCTGTTGGCTGCCTTTGTAACATAAGCTCTCCGTTGCTGGTGCTCAGGCTAAATGCTGAGCTTTTCATGAGCCTCTCCTGACTTCACTGCTCAGTGAGCTAGTTCCTAAATGCGGCCATGCAAAACTGGAAATGACATCACGGATCTTTGCTTGAGCACAAGATTTAGCACACATGTTGGAATTATTTTACAATAATGAAGGGGGGGGGTGGAATATCAGGTCTGGTTACAAATGAGAGCATAAAACAGGACAAGAGGGGAGGTACAGTTATGTAGTTACACTTGCCAAAGTCTCTTTCAACAGAAACTTGGAATCCAAAGCGAGCCAGTGGGTCAGGCAATTTCTTTCTTTCAGCTTGTGTAGGGAATGAAAGCTGCCACACGTGGTTTCATTTTATTTGGCTTAGTAAAAATATTCCAACTTGTGACTGAATTCTGCTTTTTTCCTCCCTAATCATCTCACTTTCACTTCCCCTTCGTTTTGACATCTTTGCTTGGCATGCAGGTGGAGGGGCTCCCCAGTAAGGTGACAGCCCTTTGGGTGTGTCCCAGAGCTGGCTATTACAGACCCAGGGCTTACTAGAAGAAGGTCCACTGAGCAAAGTTTCTCCAGAGGGCTGGTGTGACCTTCATGAGGATAATTTTTAGGAACAGCCAAGAGAGAGCAGAAGTTTAATCAACTTACTCCCCAAAATTATCCTGAGCTGGACAAATCATAGGGGAGAAAATGATTTAAAAGTAATTGGTGGCCAGGCATGGTGGCTCACTCTTGTAATCCTAGCACTCTGGGAGGCCGAGGAGGGCGGATCGCTCAAGGTCAGGAG
>VBSM01003215.1:35231033-35245626 GCA_008086735.1 Cheirogaleus medius | reverse complement strand
AAAAAAAAAAAAAAGTAATTGGTTAGTATATTATATAGTTATGGGGGGATAGACCCTATTTCATAATCTTGAGGTATATAGGGATTAGGCTTTGAAATTAGATTTGTCTAAAGTCACTTTTTCCCCTCCTTTCTGGCTTATACCCCTCATATGCCATCTCATGACCCTGTTTCCCTTATACTTCTCATCTCAATCTGTAGTTTTTGTTTGTTTAATGTCTATCTCCCCCACTGGAATACGAGCTCCATGAAGGCAGAGGAGCCTCCATGTCTGTCCTATATTTTGCAGAGCTGAGCACAGCACCTAATACACATTAGGTTATTCAGTAAATATGCATTGACTAGATCTCCATTCATACACTCAATTGTACAATAAATAGCACACTCTTTATTTCCTTTAAATTCCTAAAATTTTATCTAAACCATGATTGGAACCCCTTCTTCTCATTAGGTGGCATCAGAATCCAGGGGCTTAGACAAAGTCATTAAGAAAAACCTTTGTTTTAAGCACTTTTACTTTTGAGAGTTCCATCCTATATCATAGCAAACATATTGAAACAAAGCACATTATGTATACTTTTTGCTATAACTGGCATAGATTTTGAATTTTGTGATTAAGTGATTAATTTTGTTCTTAAGGTTTAAACATTATTCAACACTTGGGTTATAGTTAACAAAAGGTTAACTAGATGTTTAAACATTTATTAATTTTGATTAATTATTCTTTTCATACCTTGGAGCCAATAAATTTATTTCTACCTCTCTCCCCTTTTAGTCCAGAAGCCTCTCTGCTTTTCTCTTCTTGCTCTTAAAGCCTTCCTCCCTCTCTTTCCCTCTCTCGGATACCTCCCAATATCTTTTGGGCTTTTCAAAAGGCAGGAAAAACCATTGACTTCAATCTACTTCTACCTTCTGTATGGCAAAAATTGTGGATGAGGAAAGCACAAAATGGTGTACTTGTTTTGGTGGGGGAGTTATTCATACTACAATAAATTATTCTTCCATAAAGGAATGGATTCAAAACCTGTCTCTGTACTTACTAGTTCTATGATATTGGACAATAAACATAACATCTCAAAGCCCTGGTTCCTCACTTGTAAAATGGTGACAACCTTTTGGGGTAGTTGGGAGGATTCAATTAAGAGGATGATATATGTAAAGTGCAAAGCATCATGGGTGGGACATATTAGAAACATATACATGTTCATTCTTATTCCCTGTGTTTGCATTTCCTACAGAAAAAGCTGTGGCTGTACCAATAGAACCTATTATTGCTGCATGTGTTGTGGTCTTTCTAACGTTGTGCTTTGGCCTGATTGCTAGAAGAAAAAGAATAATGAAGGTATCTAAGCATTCTAAGCTATTTACGTAAAAAGTCATCTAAATAAAGGCAGAACACTGGCTATATAAGTGACTTGAGTTAGGAACCACTTTTGGGCAAAGTTGAATCTGGCCTTTCTACTGTGAGATCTAAAATAAACTTGTTCAAGGAATAAAAACTGTATGTATATTATGAGTACAGCTTTACAAAGAACAGAAGTGCACATAGGCAAGGCCCGAATGAAAGTAGCTGCGGTGTTAGGGGTAGGGAATTTGGGGCTGATTTTCTTCCTTTTAAATTTCCCTTCATTGTTGCTATGGTGCCGCCCATGGTATAATAAATAAACAGACAGAGCAACATCTGCTCTGGATTCAGAGATCTGCATTAAAAAGATGGCATTTGCTGCTCACCTCTGGAGCACAGCCACATATCCCGGCTGCAGTGGGCTGGGCTTTGAATCATTGAGTAGTTATCCTCGTTGGTTAGCATGATTCAGAGTATGTGCATGCGCAAATTAATGCCATGCATTTGACTCCAGTTAATCCAGTGCCAAAGGAGAGCAAATATGGCAGAAAGCCTTCCAGTAAAGGCCAAAATGCCCGAGGCTGAGTTCATCTCAGCAAGGGCATTCTCCTTGAAACACATAATAATTGGGCAACAATGTCTCCCAAGAAGAAATTCACCCGCTCCCTATTACAATCCAAAGAAATTTTTCCAATATTAAAAAAATGCCAGTGTGGTGGTGCATGCCTGAATTCCCAGCTACTCAAGAGCCTGAGGCAGGAGGATTCCTTGAGCCCAGGAATTTGAGACTAGCCTGGGCAACATACTGAGACCTTGTCTCTAAAAAGAAAAAAGAAAAAGAAAAAGAAATGCCCAGGTATCTAAGAATCCTGGAAGCATCCTGATTAAGAGTTATATCTTCTCTAAGTTCAATAAAAGCTATTAATGTGGCCAAAAAAATGAGTCCTGAGCTAGTGCAGAGGCGGGTATGTTTCCATAGCACCTGTCCCTGAGCCACTTTGATGCATTCAAAATGTTTATCCATGGACCTGAGAAAAGCAGGCAAACTCATTGCCCTTGTTGTGTTTGCTTTTAGCTCTGTATAAAGCATGAAGACCCTAACAGGGGAACAACTCTGTAAGTACTCTCGGCTGGGGCCAGTGATTTTCCATAAGCAGATGGGTAGCAGCGGTGTACATCGTAAAGCTCATTCCAGGCAAACTCTTCCAGAGATGGGAAGTGCTAGAAGGCAAAGGGGTTCAGAGGAGAATAGAAGGTGGAGGAAACTCTGCCTCCACTTTAAAGGAAGAGAGGTTGGAAGGTTGCCTAGAACTGAGAACACCTTTGGTCCTAAGCCTACTCTTTCTTTAAGCAACTTTGCCCAATGCTTGTGCAACTGCATTATATTGCCACACAATGTAAATGACTGAAAGAGCCTGCCCTGGGGGACGGCGGCACTGCTTCATACTCCTTCACAACGAGGTCAGGAGCCACATGCATCCTAAATACTGCCTTCTCTTCGGAGCCGCCTTCAGTCTATTGCTTCCAGCATATGTGAAATGGGAGCAAGTGGCATTCTGGCAGAGAGTATAGATTTTGTTTTGAATTTTTTCTGAGTGCTATAATAATCATTATAACTAATTTGTTGGTTCATTTCAGATGAGAAAGCTGAGATGCCATCAAATACAGGAAGAGTTTTGCATCAGGACGTCTTCAATTTCTGTAGTCCCATCTGTATTTACTGCTATTATTAAATTCATTCCTGTCAAATTGTCAGAGGTTATAAAGAAGTGTTTCATTAGTCACTTAACAAGTAGTTGTTATGATTAAGTTGATATACTTATGGAACATTTTTATGGAAAGAGCTGTTAAGAATGAAAATTAAGATATTGTTAAGTCTTCTCCCTGAAGTATATGTGAATTAATTGAGATTTGTTTCAAATAGGTTGGTAATCATTTACTATTTAGCATGTAATTTTTCTACATTTGGGTCTCATAAATCAGTGCAATACACTCCCCCCCAAAAATGAGGGAACTGCATTGTATTGCCACACAATTTTTTAAGTTGCCAAAAAAGCACATAAAACGTTATCAGTTTTCATCTACCTTCACTGTCATTTTATAAAAGAAGTGTTTTAGGATTAAAAAAAAAGGAAGGATATAATCTCAAAATATGACACACTCTTTTAAATGGAATAAATTTGGTATTATAAAAAAACTCAATATATGTCCTTATTTTTCTCATCTCATCACAGTTGACACGGTCACAAAATTTGTGAGCTCTATGTGGTAAGGAACATGCAAACAGCAGGGTCAGGGACTGGCCAGTGTGTTCACTACAAATATCCTTTGCCTCTTTTTACATAGCCATATGCGTAGACCTATCTGTAGTAATTATGTGTCAGCCTGTACTCTTCTCATTTATTCCAAGTTTAAATTGCAGCTCTCTTATTAATACAATTTATCTTTGACTTTCCCCACTTCCATTCTTTCTTCATTTTTATCCCCATAAGAGTCTATGCTTCTCTTTCTCACACAACTGAGGTGGGTTGTGGGGAGAGGCAGCCCTGGCCAGAATCATCTTTGACATCTCTTCTGTGCTCCTCCTCTATCTTAGAAAAAAAATATTTTTTCATCTAGTTTTGCAGTAGTTAAATGTGCCACAGCACAAGAGAGATCTGCTGATAGACAGGTGGTAAAAAGCCCTTTATTGACATAGAAGCAAAAAGAAGAAACGAGCAGAATGTCTGAAATCTCAACAGACTTGTTTGTAAAAAGAACAGACACAATCTTCGTGTTAGGCTCTCCTTGCTTCCTTGGAAACTTCAGCAGAGAATGGACAGAGAGAGAGAAAGAGAGAGATAGAGAGACACCGCTGAAGACTGTAGGTTACATATTACTCTGTTTTCTTGGAGGTCCCAGCACAGTTTTGTGGAGAAGCCTCCAGATCATGTCTCTCATTTGAGATTTCTCAAAGTAGAATTTGGAAGCCCTGTGAAAATGCTGTAAGGATAAAATAAGAGGATTGTGAAAAATCTGAAAGCTTAGATGATGAAGTGGAAGCCATGAGACTGTCAAGAAAAAACATATCTCAGGCAATGGTGGGTTGGGAGAGTTTAAAATGGAAAAGGAAACAGGAGGAACTTACATATCAAATTGGACTTGGAACCAGAAGACCTGAGTTCCAATCTTGACTCTGTTGCCTTGGGCAAGTCCTTTTTTTCCGTCTTTTGGGCCTCTGGAAAATGAGGAAGTTGGATTAGGAGATCCTTAAAGTACATATTAGCTTGAAAATTCTGTGATTCTCAAAAGATTCCCATGTAGATTAATTAAATGCTGGAAATAATTGGCAAGAAAGACTGAAAATGTAACCCTTTTGCCCCACCTAGTAGAATTATGAATCAACTTTGTTCTAGGACATAAAACAATCCTGGAGAATGACAGGTCATCAGAAAAGAGTTTCTTCACCCTTATAAACTACAGTGGCCTTGTACATTAGCACAGGAAAGGAACATTAGTTTTAACAGAGCACAGCAGTATCACAAATGGTTATTGTGTTTCTTTTTGCCTCAAAGTTTGGAAAAAACAGAGCCTATATTAAAAACTGTATCTATTATTAACTCTAAAATCATAAGTAAGCCTGTCTTAAAAGAACATGAAATTCCAGGACTTAAAGGGGAAGCCCACTGATTTCCCCAAATGTCTTCTCTACCTACTATGAGATACCTGAAATTCCAACATTCATTCTTCTGGCTTTGACCCTTAGGACTACAGATACCAGTGGAGAAATGACAAAGCCAGTGGCTCCCTTCTCAACCTTTCCACCAATAAGGAGAGCTCTTATTATTATTTTTTTCTCCTTCTTGGGCCCCATTTTTCAAATAACTGGTCTATCAAACAAACTTTATTTATTAATAGTCATCAGTTTTTCCAATTTTTAAAATATTTCTCAATGGTACCTACTTGCAGTTTGAGCTTCTTTTATGACAACGCAATCACCCAGTTGATATAATTCCACCTAAAAGCAAATAAATCTGGTGCTTTAGCTAACCTGTGCAGTCTTTGAGAGGTTAACAATATAATCATTGCTATTATGCTTTTTGAATCATTGAAAAAAAGTTTACAGACCTCCTTCCCCACCAATTTACCTCTGTCTTTACCACCATCATGGCTACCATCCTGGACCTATTGGCCAGGGATTATACACTCAAATTCTTATAGGTGTCAAGCAAATCAATGAGTGAAGCAGGCTAGAGGTAAAACAATAGGGAGTGGTGGGGACTGTGGCAAACAGAGAACACATCCATGTCTAAAAGAAGGCCGATAGTTATCATCAGGGACAGATCTTCTGATTCTTTAAGAAAAGTCAGATATCTGAACTTTTATGTGTAATTCTGATTTTAAAATGTTTTGTTTGTCTGTTTTACTCCTGAATGTCTAGGAGAAGAAGGATCTCATTACCTCAATATATGCCATTCTCTGCAGGTAAGTTATAACTCAGTGTTGACTTGGGCTTTCATTGTCTCATGGAGATTTTTATAAAACAGCTCTGGTAATTGTCACTCATAGCTTTCTCTCCCCCAGAGATCAGGAACTAAGTCAGAGGACAGTTAGTTATACTGTGCTGAGGACTTTACCTGCATCCTTGGACCCTATAAACAACCCTATGGAATAGTCATGATTGTCCCAACTTTGAAGATGAAGTTACTTGGGCTCAGAATGCTTGACTAACATATAGAGAGTGACTAAGCTGAGATTCACACCCACGCCGATCCAAAGCCCGGAGACTAGTAAGGAAGACAATATCACAGAAGGGGCAAAGGTTGAATAATAAAAACATCATCTCTGTCATAAAATGCCAATAGTGCCATTGGTATCAATCCTACTTCTAATGACCTGTAGAGAGTTCATTTTAGTAAATAAAGGGAATTTACAATAATCTTAGTTGGAGAGCCTTTTGAAAATGTTACAACACTCCTTGAGTTAATTTGCAATACCCTGGAGTGTCGCAGGACTGGAGCTGAGAATTGTTGCCCTAAATATTTGCTTGTCCTTCTGGTGACCAAGTATCATTCTTTGTCAGAGGGTTTGCATAAATCATTTCTTATCCCTGCAAGAACCCCTAAAAGGTAAGTGTTGGAATCTTCATTTTATAGGTAAGGAAATAAATGGAGGATTAGAAAAACAAAAACAACTTGATTGAAGTCACACAACTAGCATGAGGTGGAGGGGATATTCAAATCCAGGTCTGTCAGACCCCACAGTCCACACTCCTTCCTCTGCACTGCAGGGTCCTGAGGCAAAGGGGTGAGGATAAAGGTACTTGAACGTGGCTGAGAGCATCTTACTGCTTTAAGGGCCTGGGAATTGTGGCAGAGATGCTTATCATTCACTGAATATCCTTGTGCCCTTCACACTTCCCTGCCCCCTTGCCAGGAGGGAGTCCGTGTGACTAGTTCTAGTCGAGAGGCTATGAATAGAATCATGGCGTCACTTCTGGGCAAAGCAAGGTTCTTTGGGTTCTTTCTTCCCCTGACGTGGCAACTGTGGAGAGATGTCAGAGCATCTGTCAGCCTGGGGTTCTGAATAACTCTGTGAAGAAATAGACCCTTGTGTTAAACCACTAGATTTTAGGATGAATTTGTTGCTGCAACCTAGCTTAGTCTATTCTGACTAATTCAGGTACTTTCATTATAATAAGAACACAGGAGAAAGTTTCATCTAGTTTAATAAAATAATTCTTAATTTTAGGCACAAGCTCCTTAATAACCCCCATCCCTCTCCCACCATGGACTCTGAGTCATATAAAACGCTGAATAACCTGAAACAAATCCATACTTTTCCCTTTGAATAGACTTAACATCTATTGACAACACATCTTTGAGGAAACAGGGCAGCAATAGTGCAAGCCAGAATAAAATTAATTTGTCTCGCTTTATTTAAAAAATCCAAATTATGCTTAATCTCATGCCAGAGACTACAAAGTAGTGGTCCCCAACTTTTTCGGCACCAGGGACTGGTTTCATGGAAGACAATTTTTCCATGGAGGGGGCACAGAACTCAGGCGGTGATGCGAGCGATGGGAAGTGGCTATAAATACAGATGAAACTTCCCTCACTCCCCGCAGCTCACCTCCTGCTGCATGCCCCCCCCCCCCAAGTTTCATAGAAGACAATTTTTCCATGGAAGTGGGGAGGTGGTGGTAGTGGGTGGAGCCCGGTCCCTAACAGGCTGAGGACCGGGGGCTGGGAACCACAGCTGTAGAGGACAAAATCGATACATTAATCACACATTTCTTAACACTTAGGTAAATCTTTTCTCAAGAGCCTATCTTTGCAACATCAAGATTGTTACGTAGTAAACAACTTACATCATGGGTCATTCTTACATACCTAATGCTGGAAAACATGGCAGACACTATTGCGAATTCACAAAAAACTGAGTTCTCAAATATTTTATATATATGCACACACATTTCTTTATATATTTTTTATACATAAAGAAAAAATTGAAAATCTGGAATTCCTGCCAACATATGCCTCCAGTAAAATGTTGCTGTGGAAACTCATGAATTATCTGTCCTTATTTCTTCTGACACTCTTGATAGCAACAATAGTGTTAGCCTCTGCTTAGTTTATAGTTAGTAATAACAGTCTCCTACATTTTTGGGTTACCTCATAGTTTATAAAAACATTTTTACACAAATCTTGTTTGGTCCTCACAGCCACTCTGTGAGTTAGGTAATGCTAACATTATTTATGATTTGCCACTGGAGATACTAAAGTTCAGAAAGTTTGTGATTTGTCCAAGGTCACACAGCTAGTAAGAAGTGTCACTTTTTCCATCACCTTGCCTTTTGGCCCTAGGTAAGTACTACAATTATTCTCAGTTTGGTAGAGGACAATCATTCAGCCCTTTTGCCTCATAGGTGATCACAAGAGATGAAAAATTAAATGATCATACACAAATACCAATTGTTTCTATTGGGTATTGTTAGGAATTGTCAAAGTTGAGTTCTCTGAGTTACCTGACATATATAGCATCATATAACAATAGTTACACTCCTATAAGCATTTGTCTTTTACTGTCCTAAGCACTTTAAATATATCACAACTCACTTAATCCTCATAATAATCACAGAACAAGGGTCCTACTTTTATCACACCCATTTTACAGGGGAGGAAACTGAGGCACAGAGGATTTAAGTCATGAGTCCTGGGTCACACAGCTTCTTAGTGGCTGAATCAAGATTTGCTCCAAGATAATATGGCTCTTGGGTTTTTAACCACTAGGCTAAATTGCCTCTTACATTAAGAATTACCATTTATATGGTACTTCTTATATGCCAGGAACACACATATATAGACTCATTTAATCCCCATTATTGACATATTTAACATTTTAATTCAAATAGAAAGCAGATACAGAAAGATGGGAGTGGGGGGGAAAGGGGGGAGAGGGGAAAGAGGGGTGAGAGAGAGAGAGAGAAAGATAAACAACTTAAAGTGCCTGTGATGAGGCCCACCATTCCACTCAAAGAGCACATGAACACATGCCCTGAAGTGAGAGGAGAAGGAGAATCAGCTTCCTTGGCACATCCTAGTTCTGCCATGGCTCTCTAGGTGTGAGCATCTCATGTGCAAAAGATAAGTCTAGTGTTCAAGAATTTGCATTTTTCTTATAACATGGCCCCTAAACATAAGCCAACTACCTCATTTGGTTCTCAACCAAAGAAACAGCACTCTCTTTCCATACTGGAATAAAAACTCTCCCTGTTGTGCTTACTAAGTGGAGGTATTTGGGTCTCTGATATGATTGACATCTTAAAAAATTTAATGATAATGAAACAACTCTTAGGAGGCCACACTACTCCTTTGTGTCATTTTGCAAACTACGTGCCTTTCGAAAAAGATTCTCAGCCCGAAACAGGCCATTTTCATGCCAGCTGTTAGGTGAAGATTCTATAGGCAGCTCAAGGGCATCATTAAACAGTTCCACCAAAGAGAACATAAACTTTGTTGATGCTAAAGAATCAGCGCCTTGAATCCCTGAAATGATTTTATAGTTATGGTACTTCATAAAAGTGTTTAATAACAAACTTGGCTTACTTGTAAATTACCAGTCTAAAGGACTTCGCCCCAATTTGAGATGTGGTTATGTTTGTTTTTAAGAAAATATCTAATGATTTATGAACAAGTTCATATTTCTGCTAAAGATTCACAATCTCCTTTGATCACTCTAAATGTAAGGATAATGGTTTTATGATTCCACAGTGCTATTCATCATTTAATTAAGGCTTCTATTACTGATTCCTTTTTTGTCATATTGAGTGGTCGTCATTATTATCTACCTATGTCAGACAAATTAAAATGGCCAATGTGAAAACTTAACAGCTGCAAACACATGTCCCTAAAAAAACCTTTAGGATTATGTTCCATTAACCATCCACAAATGGTTGCTCTGTGGCAATTTGTACAATGACATACAATAACACTCAGTAATTTATAAATCTACAGATTCATTGTTTAGACTGGCATGTGTAAAGTACTTGAGTTTCAAAGTGTTTTTACTTACATTATATCTTTCGATCCTTAGGCTTATAGAGTCTAAGTTCTTAGTCTCTGGAATTAGACTACCTGGGTTTATATTTTGACTCTACCACTTTACTGGCTGTGTGATGATGTGCAAGTTACCTAATCTCTTTGTTCTTGCATTTCCTCTTCTATAAAATGGGGATAGTAATAGACTTTACCTCCTGACTTAGGGTTATTGTGAAGATTAAATGAGCTAAGACTTGTACAGAACATGGAACAATGCCTCTGGCATAGGAAGCACACAGTAGCTTTTAGCTACTCTAGCCAGCTATAGTTATTATTATCCACCTCACTTTTTAGAAGAGGAAACAGACTCAGAGATTAAAGGACTATATATGCCTATAAATCCTAGAGCTAGTGCTTAAAACCAGGTCTAATGGATTTCAAACTTTGCCCTCTTTTCCTAACCCCATGCTGCCTTTCTTATTTAATGTAAGAAAACAGGTTTTCTAATTAAGGACTTTTAGGGGAAAAAAAATTCTTACTTTCTTTTCCTGTCCTAAAAAGAGAGACCAGTTTTTTCACCCACTTTCAGGGTGAGATTCATGTTATCTTTTTTTTTTTAGTCTTCATGTCCTACTCTGAATGTGTTCAGTTTTACTTCTGTCTGATGAATCACTCTTGTTGGAACAAGGAAGGAAGAAAATTAAAGGAAAGAAAAAGAAGGTAAGAATCAAAAATGGAAATTGGCTGAGAAAATATTACAAAGGATATACATTGGAAAAGGTGAAATTGAGTCACCAATTCCTGCACGTTAACTTAATTTCAGAGATTTTTGTGCTTTGTCTCAGGAAAAGCCTCTGAAAAGAGGATGACACCATAATAATTATACTTAAATATTAGCTTCAGATAGTAAGAAACGTAGTTCACAAACAAAAGAAGACGTAAAGAAAGTTCTGCTTTTGCAGCTTTAAGTAAAGCCAGTCTAACGGCATTCCTAAAAGGAAAGCAAGATCTACGGTCTCCAATGGTATTTATTTATTATTTTCTCTCAGGTCCAATTTCTCCTGTTTTCTCTCGGTCATTTTCTCTTCCATTTGTCATTTTTTTCCTTTTATTTTTATCCTAAACTTTCTGTACTTCAACAAAATGTAGCTTTTGGAGATTGTGGGTGATGGGTTAGTGGGTGATCTCCCTTCCCTTCCCTTCCCTTCCCTGACAGGGTCTCACTCTGTCACCCAGGCTGGAGTGCAGTGGCACAATTATAGCTCACTGCAATCTTGAACTCCTGGGCTCAAGTAATCCTCCCACCTCTCAGCCTCCCAATTAGCTGGGACTACAAGTGTGTGCCACCACGCCAAGCTAATTTTTCTTATTTTTTATAGAAACTGCGTCTCAATATGTTTCCTGGGCTGGTCTCTAACTCCTGGCCTTAAGCAATCATAACCCCTTCTGAGGGCTCCTGAGTAGCTGGAATTACAGGAACAGTTAGGTGATGGTTTCTTAAAGAGTGGTTAATGCAAAGAGAAGCATTTTCAGGGTAGCCCAACTAGGACCTCCTTATAGCTAGATCCTCACAGATCAGTGCCTTATTTTATTGTTCTTCACAAGAATCTTCCTTTCTCCCTGGCAGAAGAAAAGAAAAATGGAGGCAGTTCCCCTGTGTCTTTCAGGATAAGGTCTCAATTTCTCAGTGAACCCAGTTGACTCTCCTTTGACCGCTGCCCTCTCTCTCCATAGTTGTACCTACGCTCAAGTCTTCAGTTTCCAAACAGAGAATTGCTGCTTTAAGCTCTGACTCGAGGGTGGAGGGAAGGCAAGAGCAATGTACGTAACCTTAACATTTGTTTCCCCATATTATGCTGAAATAAAAAAAAAATTAGACACACATGAAAAAAAAAAGATTCTTGCACAAGTTGTTATCTCCAACTAGAATTCCTTTTCCCCAGCCATTATTCACTTGACAAACTCCTAATTGGACAAAACTCAGACGATCTGTCATCTTTTCCAGGAAGCTTTCCCTGACGCTCCCAGTCTGACTTAGGAATTCCTCCTCCATGTTCCACATCATAACGTGCAAACCTCTACCACAGCACAAGGGGGAGGGTTAAGATTAGGGTTATGGTGATTGACATCCACAATATAGCCCATATTTATCCACTTACATCTCCACTGCTGCCTTCTTGATCTAGGTCATCATTCACCTCTTACCTGGACAAATTATAGTCTCCTAACAGGTATTCTGCTTACTTACATCCCTCCCTCTCTTTAGTCCATCATTTAGACTGCAGTCACAGTGACCTTTATAAGAAGAAATATTCCATGCATCCAAAAATATAGATAATGTATAAAATTAGATATAACAAATACTGTGTAATGAACACCCATGTACCCAACACCACTTAAGAAACAGAAAACTATTACCTTTGAAACTCACAGTCTCTGCTCCATAAAATCACTATCTTGATTTTGGTGTTTAATATTTCCTTCTTAAAAGAAAAATTCTTTTACCACTTATGTATGTATTTCTAAACAACACATTATTTAATTTTGATTGTTTTTGAACTTCTGAAAAATAGTTACATGCTGTTTGCTTTGCAATTGGCTTTCTGTACTCAACATTGTTTCTGAAGTTCATCCATGTAGATTATCACTTCTGTGCATAATATGCCATTGTATGAATATATCACAATTTATATAAATTTCTGTTGATGAACTGTTAGGCTTTTTTGAGATTCTAGGCAATCATAAGCAATGCTAAAATCAACAGTTTTGATCATGGCTCCTAGTGTACGTATGCAAGGATTTCTCTAGGGAAGTGTTGTCCAAAAGAACTTAACCATGTTGATGAAATGTTCTGTATCTGTTCTGTCTGATATGATCTTCCAACCACATGTGGCTTTTAAGCATTTGGAATGGGACTACTACAATTGAAAAACTAAATTTTTAATTTTATTGATTGATTTATTTATTTTTAGAGACAGGGTCTCACTCTGTTGTCCAGGCTGGAGTACAGTGGCAAAATCATACATAGTTCACTGTAACCTTGAACTCCTGGGCTCAAATGATCCTCCTACCTCAGCCTCCCAAGTAGCTAGGACCACAAGTGGGTACCACCATACCCAGCTAATTTTTCATATTTTTCATAGAGATGAGGTCTTACTATGTATGACTTGAGGTCTTTTAACTCCTGGTCTCAAGCTATTCTCTCACCTCGGCCTCCCAAAGCACTAGGACTACAGATATGAGCCACTGTGCCCTGGCCTAAATTTTAAATTTTAATTAATTTAAATTTAAATAGTCACTGGCAGTTAGTGACTACCATATTGGACCTAGAAGTACACACAGGAAGTATAGCTCTAGAAGTACACACAAGAATAGAGTTGTTGGATTATACAGTATGTGCATCTTAAACTATATAAAATATTGACAAATGCTTTCTAAAAGTGGTGATATTCATTTGTACTTCTACCTGCAGTACATAAAAATTGTCAACAGTGTTTTTAAATATCTGCCTTTAAAACTTTTGCCTACCTAGGTATAAAATGGCATCTTATTTCAGTTTTAATTTGCATTTCCATCATTACTGTTTATTTGACATTTGTGCTTTCTATTTTGCGGAATGTGCTTTCTATTTTGACAGATGCCTGTTGTCCCTTTTTCTATTGGGTTGTTTGGTTTTTCCCTATTGATATTTTAGGAGTTATTTATATATTTTTAATATTATTTTCTTCTAATTAAGTGTGTTGCAACTATCTACAAAGGTATCCTTAGAAACATAAACCAAATCATGTTCTTAAAACTCTACAATGGCTTCCCACTGCACTTAGAATAAAATCTAAGCTTCTTTTTATGGTGCAGTGAGCGTTTTATGTTGACTCTCAACACCTGTCCCACCCCTGCAGCACTAAGGAGAGGCAACACAGTTTGGGGAATTGACCAATGAATTAGGGATACATAGGGGCAAGCCCATTCCCCTAGCCAACGGTGGGTTCAGGAAAAGGCACATGACCTCATTTTGGACAATAAAATGCAAGGAGAGATTTACTGAAAGCTTCCGGGAAAGTTGGTCTTCACTCTTAGGAGAGAGTAAGAGAAAGCCAGACTTTTTCTCATTGGACTTGAAAGAGGAAGCATGAGGAGAGCTAGCCCAAAAAATGACTCTAACACTGTGAGTGCAGATTACAGTGCTGGAAAGAAGCTAAGTTCTTTATGACTTTGCTGAGCACTATTTATTTATTTTTCTTTTCTTTTCTTTTGTTGTTTTTCTTTTTTTGAGACAGGGTCTTGCTCTATTGCCTGGGTTAGAGTGCAGTGGTGACCTCAAACTCCTGGGGCCTCCCAAGTAGCTGGGACTACAGGCACAGACCACCACCCCTGGCTAATTTTATTTTTTGTAGAGATGGGGTCTCTCTGTTGCCCAGGCTGGTCTCCAACTCCTGGCATCAACGATCCTCCCACCTTGGTCTCCCAAAGTGCTAGGATTACAGGTGTGAGCCACGGTACCCAGCAGCCAGCACTGATCGTTTCTATCCTAAGGCCCTTGCACTTGCTTTTTCCTACTCTTGCAACTTTCTCCCACAGATCCTCATAATGCCAAATCTTTATTGTCATTCAGTCTCAGCCCAAATGGCCACCTCCTCAGAGAGGCCTTTTATGCCACTGCTACCCCTGGCCAGTCACTACACTATCATATCATCCTGTTGTCTTTTCTTTTCTTTCTTTCTTTTTTTTTT
>VBSM01003215.1:35218215-35230933 GCA_008086735.1 Cheirogaleus medius | reverse complement strand
TCAAAAAAAAAACAAAAAAAAAAACCCGATTAATTTTGTTGTTAATATTCCCCATTAAATTGAAGTTTCTCAAGGTCAGGGACTGAAGTGTTCTTCATTTTTTGGACATCAAGTGCCTAGTACAGTTGCTGCCAAATAGTAGGAGTTCAATAAGCAGTGGAATAAATGAATGAATGAGAGAGAGAGAGAGAGAGAGAAATTTGGGAGAAATATAATGCCAACCTATTGCCTTTATGAGCAATATAATTTGGAGTTGATTTTCTCCCATTTTTCTCAGTGACTATGGGGGGATTTTATGGATATAGTAATATCTCCATGAATAAAGGATGCATGCTCTTCAAAGCACTTCACAATCTGACTGTAAACCATCTTTTCAACCTCATTTCTTACTTCCTGTATGCCTTCTTTCCCCCAACCATTTACTCCTCACTCCTGCCACACCAAATTCTAGAACAGGTGGAATTTTATGAAAGGGATACATTCCTGAAACCTTCACACAAAATTTAAAACTTCCATAATTCAAGACTGTTTTTCTCATAGCAATAAATGAAAATTTATTGAAGGGAAGATACTATTTTTCCAGCTAAAATGGCTCCGCCATGTGGCAACAGCACAAACAGTTTCTAATTCACTTTAGCACCACCGCCAGCTTTGAAAATATGCAATTCCTGACAAATGTTAAATATTGTGAGGGCTTCACATTCTGTGCATATCGCGAGATGTTATTAATGGTTTATAATGAACTATTTCAAATTTGCATAATTCAAATACTCATAAAACTTGACCAGACGTTCTCATCGTTCCTAAATCACACTCAGCCATTCATGCCTTTGCCTTTGCATATGCTCTTTCCTCTGCCTGGAATATTCTGTGAATTGCTAGCACCTAGAACAGTGACTGGCAGAAATGTTATAGCCAGAGGCAGGAATAATATTTCAGGTATAACAACATTGAAGAATATTGGATAATATTTCAAAAAAAAAAACAGACATACTTTACAACTAATGTTGAATATGCTGAAACACCTAAAATCCAAATCTGAAGTTCTTTGGGCTAAGGGAGGGGAGACAAGGGTTGGGTTAAGCCCACATGGAATTCAGGAGTGGCAGGGAAGGTAGAAGTCCTAAAATTGCCAGATCATCTGGACTCAGATGGGTGCATGCCACATTCTGGAGAAATCATAGTGAAGGGATGTAGGATCCTTCAGGCCCAGAAAGTCCCAGGATCCCGTATCTCAAAGCGTTAGCAGGGTCAGCTCCTGCTGGCTTTGTTCATCCCAGGGAGGCAGAAATTATGGGTTTAATGGAATGAGGGTGGAAGGGGAGAGGTAATCCTCCCAGACTCCACCGAGGTCACTCTATATCAGGGGTTGAAAAACCCAAATATCCATAGGCAATAAACATAAATGAGTGAAGTAAGCTAGATATAAAGAAAATTATATGGCCCCCTTGATCTATGATTTTTTTCACTTTTTTACTGTTTCTTTTTTTTTGGTAGAAACTATAAAACCTGATAGACAAATTATAAAAGAGCGGTAACACTTGCTTTTACACTTTTGATGGAAAAAATGACTATCATGGGAAAACAATTATATTTTCAAGAGAATCTAGCTACCCAGATTTGCATATAAAACTCCCCAATGCTAAATATTGGCTCAAAATTTTTAAATCACTCTGCAGGCCAAACAAAACACACAGGAGCTGAATTTGGTTCAGTAGACTGCCAATGTGTGAACTCTGAAGTTTACTATCAGGGCTGGTGAAATATCAGGAGGCTTTCTGACCAAGGCAAATCTTGGAGTTAGTTAGGGCAATACTTACAGGTGACTGAGTTTCATATAATTTCAGGATGTTTGTTTTGGATTCTAGTCCAGACTTTCAATAACATAAAATCTGGTCTTTTCCATCAAAATAGAAGCAGTTGACCAACACAGCAAAGGAGGGGCTGTGGGATGGAGAATTTGCCTTGAGGCTGGGCTTGTTGGCTTTAACTGAGTGGAACCCCATGGACACAAGAAGCAGAAGGCATATCTGCAATGGCACTCTGTCACCCTGGGTAGAGTGCAGTGACATCATCATAGCTCACTGCAACCTCAAACTCCTGGGCTCAAGCGATCCTCCCACCTTGGCCTCCCAGTTTGCTGGGATTACAGGCATGAGCCATCACACCTGGCCCTCTTTTCTAATATTATGGATTTCATACTAGAATTCCGTATTTGGTTGCTTTGTCCCATGGTGTCACTAGGCCTACAACATTTCTTCTGGCTGGAGTTAGAGGGATAGGTCCTAAGAATCCTATTTTTGGAAAAATATCTTCCAGGGTGGGTCATTTGGGGTGGACCCCCTGTGAAACCAGTTTTATTCTGTACCTCCTCTCTGTGCCCACATTGGGGCTGAGTGCATGGGTGTAAGTTGCTGGGTGGCAAGGTGATACTAAGGGTGCCACCCTGACAATGAGAGCAGAGTAGGAGACCTGGCAAGAGATGATGATAGGAATCTCAGGGAATGGGTGGGGAAATATGATATAATCACCGGCATGAAAAGGGTGGCAGTAGCTGTAAAACTGGTCCCCTCCACCTTCTCAGTGATTCTATCTCCTTCTCTTTTCCTGAGCAATTGTACCCTCTCCAAGATATATTTCATCTCTCATCTTTACTGGCTCCTTCCTCTCATCTTCCAGTAGACATAAATTTTCTGTTTCTACCAAGACAGCTTCCCTTATATTTACCTCCCTCTTAATTCACAGTAATGTGGCTTCTGCCCATTCTGCCCTTCCACTGAAACTGCCCTCTCTAAGGTTGCCTCTGACTCTGTTGTCAAACCCAATCTTACTTGATTTTTCGCAACTTTTAGTACCATTTACCTTTTCCTTGCCTTCCTGGGATTCCAGGACATAACTTCCCAGGTCTTTTCCTACTTCTCTGACTGCTGTTTTTCTGCTGGTTCCTCTGTCTTCACCCCTACTTTAAATGTTACTGTTTCCAGAGTTAATGCTACCCCCATATGGCATCCTTGTAAGAAGTAGAGAAAGGTACATCATACTCTTGTTCGGGCACAGCCCTGAGCCGGGTTACCTGGCTTGCCAAGCACAGCCTGGATTGGATTTCAGCCCACTTACCACATTCAGCTTAGTGCCCTTGTGCCATGAACGCGGGGTGCTATCCTTGGTCCTCATCTCTTTCTTGCTCTATCCTCTTTCCCTCTGCAACCTTACTAACTTTCATGGTTCCAATCCTATGTTTCATACCTAATCTGTAGACATCTTTTCATCTACCTCCTGGACTTCTCTTCCTAGGTGTCCCGTGGGTACCCCAAACTTGCCATGGTGCAAACTGAGTTCAGATCTGCAAACTTGTATACTCCCAAAGATGCCTGTTTTTCCGCATTCCCTATCTTGGTTAATGACACCACCTTCCATCCTCTCATTCAACTGATAACTTCAAGATTATCTATGCCTCTTCCCTCTCCATAATTTAAGGTTTTTGTGATCTTCTACGTCCACTACTGGAATAATCTTCTAATTAGTTTCCCAATCTCCAGAATTGCTCCCCTCCAAATTACCCTCTCTCTTGCCATCAGATTTCTTTCTTTACACAGACCGGAGAATATTTCTCCTTAGTTTAAAAACCTATTTTGGCTTCTAATTAACCATAAGATAAAGTCCAGATGCTCAGGCGTAGCATATAAAATGCTTCATATACTGGCCCAAACCTACCTTTCCAGTCCTACCCCTTGCCTCTGATCCCAACACGTTCCTTGCTCTTAACCACATCAGACTATGATGCACAGTTTCTTGAATATGACTTTGCCATGTGCTTTAATGTCTCTGTGCCTTTGCTGGTGTCTTGAATGTCCTTCTGTTCTTTGCCTTGTAAAATCCCATCCACTCTTATTATACTCACCTGTCACCTCTTTTTTCAGGCACCCGCTGGCCCTAATTCACAGCTCTCTCTTCTCTGCTTCTATAGCACTATGGGTATGCTGGTACAGAGGGTATTGTCCAAAAGTTGTTTTGCATCTCTTTTCCACTACATTATGAGTTTTTTTCTTTCTTGTTTTTTAAAGGCTAGTTGAGTGAAGCAGTGGGAGTGGACAAGGGAACATTATGTGTTTCTTAAGGGCAAGATTAAGCTTTGTTAGTCTCCATATCATCAGCTTGTCCAGTACCTGGTATATGGTAGATATTGAATAAAAATTTATGGTTTGCATTGGGCAGGATGCTTGAACATCATTTTGTGAAAAGACTAGTGATTTCTTTCAGTGTAATTTTCAACCTGTTACTCTTTTTCAGTATTGAAAGAATCTCAGAATAGGAGGATTAATGGACCCCAATTAAGATAGTTGCTATGTCATATCCCCAATCTTTAGTTGACTTTCTCTAGAGACACAGAGACTTTGATTTCTCAAATGATTAGTGCCTGAGTATGGATTTTTCTAGGTATTATTGGGCCTTAGAACCAGTGATGATTTTCAACCTAAGACCTAGATTCTAGGTTCCACAAAAATCTGTTTTGAATAGCAGAGACAGGGTTTCAGTGTTAAAGCAGATAAATACGTATTTGTTTTATCATCTGTGGGTTCCATCTCAGTATCTCACTAAAGGTTAAGATTGCAGGGCACGAAAAACAATATTAACAAAAACCAAGGTTTTAGCAATCCCAAAACCTTGGAAAACTGCTGCGTTATCTTGAAAGCCTTGAGGGGGAGCATCATTTACAGGTTTTGTAGAGAGCCTGACAAAATAGCATTGACGCATAAGACTGACCTCTGTCATTCCCCTTAGTTACACCCCACAGCACACGCTGAGCTACAGAGGAGACACTGGCGGACTCCATGAAGCCCAGATGGGCAGTTTTCATGAAATGAGCAGATTTCTATTTGTAGAACTGTGGTAGTAGCTTCTGAGTGGGTGGGGAAGAGCTTAGTTCCAATTCCCTCTCAAATACAAGAATCTGGATCTGACTAGACTCCAAGCAACAAGTTGCCATTCAAAGTGCAGTGATTGGTCAGCAAAGGATGCCTATAGGAAGAACCTTTGGGTGCATTTCTTGTGACTTATCAACCCACCCGAGTGCTTACTTAATTATGGGGCCCCTCAGCTTCTCCTTTCCGCCTTGAGCCCCCTTTGGCTTCTCAAAAGGCTAATGAGGTCAATTCCCCGATGCTAGAGTATTCGAGGTCGAGGCCCAGTACGGAATCCGCAGGCGGCCGCGCCGGCCGGGGCCTGATCTCGGGAGGGCGCCCGCGTGGCCAGGAAGCGGGATTACAGATGGCCGAGGACCCCGGCGCCGCCCGGGCGGACGGTGGGCAGCGCAGGTCGACCACGCGGTTGGGAACTGGGTCCGGAGCGGCCTCTGGAAGCGTCCGGGCGGGGGCGACGGCAGCACCCAGCACGTCACCTAGGCCGCCCCCGTCGGCCCTCCCCCGGGCGGGGCCAGCCCCGACGGCGCTGACTCAGCAACGCGAGGGGGGAGTTTTGTCCCTCCGCGGACCCCGTTTCTCTTGGCTTCAGCCTCCCCGCCACCACTGAGCCGGTTTCCTTTTTCCGGCGCTCCGGGTGCGAGAGGCAGGTCCGGCCACCTAGGCAGGAAGCCTCAGTTGCAACCCCGGCCCTCGCCTGAGGACCCCGAAAACTACCGTTACCCTGCCGGGCATCGTGGGCACCATGAGCAACGCGGGTGAGGCGCGGCTGTTCCCCGCCGAGGCTCTGCCGGGGTCCTCTCTGGAGGAGCTCAGCGGTACCCGTGAGGCCCGGCAGCGGGGAAGGCCGGGGGCTGGGGCTGGGGGCGATGGCTGGGACGGAGCTTTCTGGGCCGGCTGGAGCGGCCTGGAGGCAGACAGCTTCTTGGAGGAGGACGCCCGTAAAGGGCTTCCCCGGTGCAGTGGTCACCTCAGGATGCGCTTAAGAAGTTGGACCCGGGATATGGGAGTCCCGTATCAGCCCTCTTAAGCCTCTTTTTGGTGTTAAAATCTTGTTTGGTCTCCCAGCAGGACTGAATTCGGAGAAGGTCGCTGCTCTGATTCAGAAACTGAATTGCGACTCCCAGTTCGTACTTGCTCAGAATGTCGGGACTACTCACGACCTTCTGGACATCTGTCTGAAGAGAGCCACGGTACAGGGTACTCAGCATGTGTTCCAGCATGTTGTGCCTCAGGAGGGCAAGCCTGTCACCAACCAGAAGAGCTCAGGTGAGGTCTTAAACTTCTTGCATAGTTTATTTGAACTTCTTGACACCGTCCCATTTTGGTGTCTTACTTAAGAATGGTCTTAGGGGAACAGATTTGTACTGAAAGAACTTGTAGTAAATTCCTAGAGAATAGGCACTGGTAAAGGTAGTTCTAGGAACATTACCCGTATAGCCTGTTAACACATTTGTTTGGGTACTAACGTGACAAGTCCATGATCATACGTTTGAGTGTAATTAACTATATTCTGGCCTCATGTTAAGTGATTGTAGCCCATGGCTTGCAGATGTATGCTCTTGATCACAAAACAGAATACAAAAATGTTCATACCCTAGAAGACTCCCCAGAGTTGCCCTGAAGGCCATATGCAAATGTATGAAATAGAAGAGACATAATGTAATTAAATCAAAATGTCATCAAATGTAACTTTTAAATATGCTTCTTGGTTACAAGTGAAGCTAATGTGCTCGTGGGTTCAGTTCCCACCAATAGACCTGTTTGTAATACAGAAAAAAATTCCAATTCCTATGCCTTTCTGGTCAAGAAGTCTTGTTTTGCTATCTACTATCTAGCACCATTGTCAGAAAAACAGCTACAGTGAAAGATTCGTTATCCAGGATCTAAATTTGAAGAGAACATTGTCACAACAAAATTGTACTAGAAGGATTTTTGAAAGTCTTTATCCATTTAAAAACTATTCCCACTCTGTATTGACAGAAAGCACATCAGTACTTGTAGAGAGCCAGTCAGAACTCACAAAGTGTACGTTTAACAAGCATGTATTTTATTGTATGTACATTATACCTTAAGAAAGTTGATTTTTAATTTTTAAGGAAAAAAGTCAAGACCTTACAATAATTAATGTTTTGCTATAGAGGAAAAGTGCTTGGGTTGGTATAGGCTCTCAGGCTACAAATGATTCCATTAGTAATGTCATAGTGGTCCTACAGAGTTTAGTGCATTGACCTCTTAGGGAAAAACATGGAAATGCTAATTTGGAACAGGTCAGGTCTTATACATTCTGTAATGTCACTTTTATTTACAAAAAAATCCAAATAGCACTTGGGCTATGTAGTTTATTTCCATTCAGTTTTCACACTAACAGTTCATCCAGATTCCCTCTACTAGAATTATATAGTGTACAGAAGAGAGGTGGCATGCAGATAAACCTATGGTAAAGATGAGTGATACTAAGGCATTAGCAACTTTTCCAAAGACACTATAGTTACTTATTTTACACTTTTTTTCTTGTTACAAAGTTATTCCTGTTCAAGCCAGAATATTTGCAAAACACCAAATGAACATTTTCTATCCTTCAGGTGTGTGTGTGTGTGTTCAATATGGGTTGATACCTTACACATTGTTAAGTAATCTACCTACCTTTTTCACTTACCAAAATATTGTGAATATATTTTCATATCAGTAAAAAAGTTATACCCAAATGTAAGTAAAGCTTTCCCTCTGAATTTTCCTTCAGTAAAGATAATTACCCTGTATTTAAGGCGTTACAAAAACCCTCATAATGGGCACTCTCAGTTATTTTGAAGTAGAAGTACAATTTAGAAAAGACATTACTCTGAAATAATCACAAACCTATGCTAGTTTTTGGATGCTTATGGAGATCATTTGTTTGAATCAGTTTTTTTTAAAGGGGAGAAATTTGAACACAGTGTATTCCTAGGACATGACCGTGTATGGAAATGTTGGCTATCATTGTAAATAGGCCTTTTAAAGATCACTTAAATCAGTACTGGAAGTGGTGACATTGTGAAGTTTGTGATTATATACTTACAGGACAAATGAAGAATCTGATTGTATAGTTGGTGCATGGCATGAAATTTTCAGGGACAGCATCATGCATGGATTCAAAACATTGCTATGTCTCAAACATACTGAATGGAAAAAAGACAGTGTGTTCTGATTGAAAGAGTGATTCTAAGGATGGCAGGTTACATTTGAAGAGTATAAATCAGTGTGAAAATGAAATATAAAAGTAGAAAAAAACAGTGCTTCTAAATCAATTTTTTATGTTAACATGATTTTAAATATCTGTATATATTTAAATTACTAAATTAAATATTATAGGTAGACAGTTTACTGTTTCATCTATATTTTTAAGTGTTTATATAATCCAGTTAGCCAAATGCCTCACTTTTTTTTTTTTTTTTGACTTATCACTAGGAGAATGGAGGACTAATTTAAGTTTACTCTATAATGAAGCATATACTGTATATTCCAGATTAAAAGACAGGGACTTTATAAAGCTTTTGCTAGATATTGCCAAATTGTACGCAGGAATTTTGTACCTATTTAGATCCCTATGCAGAATGATAACAATGTTTTTTCCCCATGTCCTTGCCAATATTGGGCATTATCAATTAAAAAAAAATGTCTCCCCACTTACCAGGTATCTTTTATGATGAAATTGAAAAAAATGTTTCTTTGTCATTTATGTCTTTTTTGGCCACTGAATGATCTATTTGTGATCTCTGCTCATGTTTTTCTAGCAGTTTCTTTTTCTAATATGATTTTCTTAGGTGATTTGTAACGGATCCTTTTTATTTATTATTTATTTATTTTTATTTTAGAAACAGGGTCTTACTCTTTTGCCCAGGCTGGGGGATAGTGACACAGTTGTAGCTCACTGTAACCTCGAAGTTCTAGGCTCAAGCAATCCTCCCTCCTCAGCCTCTTGACTGGCTAGAACTAGTGTATGCCACCATGCTTGGCTAATTTAAAAAAATTTTTTATGGAGATGGGGTCTCACTGTGTTGCCCAGGCTGGTCTTGAACTCCTGGCCTCAGGTGATCCTCCTGCCTCAGCCTCCCAAAGTGCTGGAGTTATAGGCATGAGCCACCATACCCAGCCCTGTAATGGACTCTTATGTGATATATGAAGGGATTTTTTTTTTTTGAAGCAGAGTCTCACTCTGTCCCCCAGGCTAGAGTGCAATGATGTCATCATAGCTCACTGCAACCTTAAACTCCTGGGCTCAAGC
Organism: Cheirogaleus medius; assembly: GCA_008086735.1. NCBI lineage: Eukaryota > Metazoa > Chordata > Mammalia > Primates > Cheirogaleidae > Cheirogaleus > Cheirogaleus medius. The sequence goes on along the minus strand of VBSM01003215.1, from coordinate 35,221,750 downwards.
TGATCCTCCTGCCTCAGACTCCTGAGTAGCTGGAACTCCAGGCATGCACTACCACACCTGGCTAATTTGTTTTAATTTTATGTTTTGTACAGATAAAGTCTCGCTATGTTGCTTAGGCTGTTCTCAAACTCCTGACCTTAAGCAATTGCCTCAGCCTCCCAAAATGCTAGCAACCATCGCCGGCCAAATTTTTATTTATTTGTTAAAGATGTTAGCTTTGCATATATATTGCAAATAGTAATACTACCTTTCTTTTTTTGTTTTGTTCTTAATCTTTCTGCTCTTTCTGATTTAGTCTTGAATTGTCCAAATCTTGTCATGGGTTCATTGTTGGAGCGATGTAAGCTATGTGAACATTCATCATAATTTCTTGATCTGCTTTTTTATTTCAGGGCGATGCTGGATCTTTTCTTGTCTGAATGTTATGAGACTTCCATTCATGAAAAAATTAAATATTGAAGAATTTGAGTTTAGTCAGTCTTACCTGTTTTTCTGGGACAAGGTATGGGACTGATCTGGCAAGATTCTTTTTGTTTTGATATCAACCTTAGTAAGGACTACCTCTTCATTTCTTGCTTTTCCAGTTGTAGTCTGTCCTTTCATTATAGGTGAGACACCTTTTATTCTGATTTCCAAAGTCTCAAAAATTGACTCTTTTCAAAAGTAGAACTGCTTTTGGTTGGTAGGTGGCTACTTTTTACAATGAAGTAATAAGTCTACTGACTCACCTTACTGCTTGCTTGTTTCTTTATTTAAAATTTTATTTTCAATAACTTCCCTTTTTAGCATCTTTATTTAGGTTATTTAGTCTTTTCTAGAACCTATGTCCCCTTCTCTGGTAGTACTTGTCTGAAAATCAGCAAATAATTTTATTTCATTTTTTAATCTTTCAAATGTATATTATATAAGTGTCCATTAGATGTATTGATTGAAGACTAAATATCAGGTTTTGTTTTAGTATTGGAATGTATGCACTGTATACATATACACAGTATATTGAAGTATATACACAGGTATGAGAAGAAACTTTAAATATTTTTATGAAGCCAAATACTCATATTTATCACTTTTAATTTAAAAATATCTATTATGGTGTTTGTTTCATCATCATTTATACCAAAATTGGAATGATACAGAGATGATTAGCATGGCTCCTATACAAGGATAACATGCAAATTTGTGAAGTGTTTCATTGTTTAAAAAAGCAAAAAGCACTATTATGTTGAGTCCATGGTAATTCCATGATTCCCATTCTGTCAACAATGTCAGTAAGTTTATTGGCTCTCTTTTCCTTTAATTTTATTTAATTTCCTTTACTCTAGGTTGAACGCTGTTATTTCTTCTTGAATGCTTTTGTGGACACAGCCCAGAAAAAGGAGCCTGAGGATGGGAGGCTGGTGCAGTTTTTGCTTACGAACCCTGCAAATGATGGTGGGCAATGGGATATGCTTGTCAATATTGTTGGTAAGAGCCTTTTTTTTAAATGAAACTGAAACTCCACATGATTGAGCAAGGCTCTGTAGTTAGTTATAGGCCATTTCTTTGGTGGTTAGGTACAGAGCAGAGTTGGTCTCCAAGAATGATATATAGTTAGCTCTAAGAACCTTTATTTCACATGCCTTTCTTAAATGAGGAATAAGGAGGTAGGTACTATAAAGGGTGAGTTGGAGAAGAAAAGATAGTATTAAGTAGAAGTACATTTACATTACATTACATTTATATTAAAAAGCTTATCTCCTGTCCATTGACATAATCAAGAAACATTAAAACTGCAACCATTTGATAGTGTCTTCATTCAAAACATTGTCTTTTGTGGAAACCCCATCATGCTGAGCACTTAATAAAGTATGATGAATAAAAGGAATAGAATTAATTCTGAGAGAGAAATATGCATATTAGAAACCTGTTTAATAATACAAAGTATAAGATTTTCTGAATTAAAATTGCCCATTTTTTAAAGCAGGGGCTATTTTTGCCAAGGATTCTAATACTGGAGCATACTTTTACCTTATTGAACACTAAAATTTGTTTTCTTTTAGAAAAATATGGTGTTGTCCCTAAGAAATGCTTCCCTGAATCTTATACAACAGAGGCAACCAGAAGGATGAATGATATTCTGAATCACAAGGTACAGTATATGGAGCAGGGTGGAATTGAGTTTACTGTGCTTACCTTAAAACTTCTGGCCAGGCTTGGTGGCTCATGCCTGTAATCCTAGTACTTTGGGAGGCCAATGCAGGAGGATTACTTGAAGCCAGGAGTTTAAGACTAGCCTGAGCAACATAGTGAGACCCTGTCTTTTAAAAAAATACAAAACCTAGTCAGATGTTGTGGCATTCACCTGTAGACCCAGCTATTTGAGAGGCTGAGGCAGGAGGATTGGCTTGAGCCCCAGAGTTTGAGGTTGTGTTAACAAACCCACAAAGTGGGGCCACCTCAATGTTGCTGCCACACAGAAAGCCAATTACTGAGACAACAAGCATTGTCAAGGAAGAAAGGATTTATTGTAGAAGACACGTCTGCTGGGAGTAGGAGATTATGAACTCAAATCTGCTTCCCCAACTGACAGGGTCAGGGTGTTTTCTTGGAGGTGAAATGAATAATGCATGAGAGGAGTGAGCATCATTACATCATTACATGGAGCTCAATACATCATGACATGGAGTTTAGGATCATGCAGTAAGGAATCATACTAGTACATATGTTCCATGATCAAAAAATGGCTTTTAAGTCCCTCCCAGGTTGGGGATTTTAGTATTATAATGAGCTAGGGGTTAATATTGGTCATTTTTTTTAGCCTTGTGAGCAAGCTCAGTGGGTCTTTGGGCACAATCTGTGGTGGAATATCGCTTATATTATCTTCTCCATAGAAACAAGTGGTATGAGGCTTTGTAGTTATCTTGTGGCTGCAAGGAGGTTTCTCATTTCTAGAAAAGAAATTCAAAAGAGAATGCATTAGTGCAACCAGCCTGAGCAAAAGCCCCAGACCTGGTCTCTACTAAAAATAGAAAAATTAGCCGGGCATGGTAGCGCATACCTGTAGTCCCAGCTACTTGGGAGTCTGAGGCAGGAAGATCACTTGAGCCCAGGAGTTTGAGGTTGCAGAAGTATTTGCAAGACTTCCTCAAAGAGTATGCTGCATTCTGAGACTTCCTCAGGCCACATCAATGTTGTTTATCCACCCACTAAATATTTGAAGTAGTCACTGAACTGCTTTTTATTGCTTCAGTTATCTTAATGAATCATTCTTCTTTACATAACCCATTTTCCCAAGGAGGATTATAAATCCTACAGGATGCTGCTCTGCTAGCCAGGTCTCTTTTTTGATAACTTGGAGTTGCCAGAATCTACTGTCTTGATCTATGGGGCTAAAATTGGATTTGTCATCCTGGAAAAAAGATTACATTTTAAAATAAAGTATAGATGTGTTTCCCCTATATTAGAAGTAGGTTATTTTCTACCCTGAAAACTCTGGGAATTTTTATCCAAAGGCTAAAAGATAATTAATAGTATAGCATTGGATTCCGTTTTTTTT
>VBSM01003215.1:35186444-35197000 GCA_008086735.1 Cheirogaleus medius | reverse complement strand
TCCTCCTGCCTCAGCCTCCCAAGTAGCTGGGACTACAGGTGCACACCATGATGCGTTGCTAATTTTTCTATATTTGGTAGAGACGGGGTCTCACTCTTGCTCAGACTGGTTTCAAACTCCTGGGCTCAAGCAATCTTCCTGTCACAGCCTCCCAGAATGCTAGGATTATAAGGCGTGAGCCACCGTACCTGGCCTGCAACATTTTTAAATTGGTGCTTTTTTATAAGGTGAATTTCATTTTAAGACAAATGTACATTTGGAGTCAGAGAGGAGTTTAACCCCAGCAAAACTAGCAGAAAGATTAAAAATAACTCACAGTTTAGTAATATCTGTAAATTGGTGGTAATCAAGATATAGATGTTTGTCTTGAATTGGAAAGATTTGATTATTTGTAGCAAACATAATATACTGGGTTAAAATTGTTTTTCTATTGCTTCAGATGAACCTTTGTAGCTTCTGTTTCATTTCTGGTCTAATTTGGTTCCTGTAATTGGATTTGTTATCATATAGGTTAGCATCTAGGAAAAGGACTAAAGTTATGGCTTGTTTAGATAAGCCTGGATCCATTGGCTTGCTTTTTTGATATTTTTCCATCTGTAACAGTCACTCAGTTTATAGATAGTAGTGATATCCATTTAAGGAGGACAAACACTTGTAAATTCAGGAAAATGCTCTGTGTTCTATGTAGTGTGAATTATTGTCTTTAATTCTCTGAACCTAAATACTTGCTCTTAAAGAGAATTCTGGACCACTTCGCTATTTTTTTTCTTTCATTTAACTTTATCCCTTTACTCCTACTCAGTAAAAGTTTTGCCTCTGCTGACTTACTCATTCCTTTATTATGCTGAGAAAAGTGAGGTCTTGTTCCCTATAATCTGCCTGTAATCCTTCCCAATGAAATCTGTAGCTATCTAGTAAAGATTAAACTAACTTTTTTGTTGTTCTCAAATAACTGAAATGTTTGAGATTATAAAGAGCAAAGCATTTCAGTAGAGAGCCAAAAGATAAGAAATTGAACTGGAGTGAAGTTGGGAATAGTTCATTCAAAGCCAAAATAAATTATTTTCATGTATTTCTTGGTAATGTTCTTTCTGACTTAACAGGAAGGAAGGAAAGAAAACATGATCTAATTTAATTGGCACACTTGGCCTGACCTTAGGAGAGCGTGTAGTATGTTATGATATTGGCAATGTGTGTTTACCCCAGCAGAGCCTTCTTGTCTGTCATCCTGTTGGACATTGGCTGGCACGTCTAAGGCAGGACCTCTGTTTATGCTTTCAGGAGACATGACAACCTTAAGAAGCATTACTAGGATTTTGTTTCTGTAGATAACATTGTTAACAGTTTGTTCCTATTCTCTTCAGGATTTCTGCCTGTTAAGATTGATGTTTGTGAAAAATAGTGTTGATAATATAAGCTGGAGATAACAGAGCAGAGATACCTGGGCAAGCTGTCCTCTGCCCAGCCCTCGCTTTGGTCCTCCCTGTAGTCATGTTCATGGCCTTGCTGCCCAGAGGCTAGTATGTAAATCAAATACTGACTGTTTCACAAATTAGAGAGAGGGTTCCTTCTGACCAGGAGAGACATAAATGGAGAAATTAGTTTTGCCTTACTGTAGCAGTTGAGTTACTTCATGTTGGTGAATTATAGTATTCATAGTCAGCTATACTGAAAATTGGATGCACATCTAACATGTACACCAACATGGTTTCTTTTCTCCCCTGCTTCTTAAAATACTTGTACCTTATTTATGGATCATATCAGAAAAGGATTTCACAGTTAGATGAGGGAACAGACCTTGGAATTTGTATATTTTTATTTTGAAAAGTTGATATAATAAAATATTTTGTAAAATATTTAAGAATATAAAATAGAGAAAATATCTTTGATTCCACTCATTCTTTCTTAGAAATTCATCTGAGAAGCCAAATCTTTAAGCCAAAGTGACCTGTAGGCCCCTAGCTAATAAGTGGTAGAACCAGAATTATAACACAAATAGTCTGACACCAGAGCCAGTTTTCTTAACCATTAAACTGTACTTTCTCTCAATTTCTCTGTTCTAGTAGCATCTAATCCACTTATGGAAATAACAGGTCAGTTCATGGTCATTGGTGACCAGAAACAGTAGCTGAGGGGAGATAAAACTGGCGATGTCACATAAATGTCTGAAGTCAGGAGAAAAGGCTCTTAGTGCATCATTTATGGCTAGGAAGCTGAATAAGGAGCAGGGAGTGAAGCATCTTGTGAGGGTTTGTGTCCAAAGTTAGCACATTGTGAGTTCGGCAAGTAAGAAACTGTGTGCGGCTATCCAAAATTTCCCTGAATTATTTTGTCCATGGTGTTTTATAACAACAAAGTTTTTTGATTTTTCTTACATATGTAAACAATAGAATTAAGGAACCCCCAATATGCCTATTACCCAGCTTCAATAGTTATCAACATTGTGCCATGCATATAACAGTGTTTTTGATAGTCAGTAAATTAAATTCTTGGATGGTCTCTCTAATGAACCAGTCTTGCTATGGAACTTTACTTCTTTGTGATTGTTTCATTTCATTTCATTCATTTATTTATTTTTTTGAGACAGAGTCTCACTCTGTTGCCCTGGCTAGAATGCCATGGTGTCAGCCTAGCTCACAGCAACCTCCAAGTCCTGGGCTCAAGCAATCCTTCTGCCTCAGCCTCCCGAGTAGCTGGGACCATAGGCACGTGCCACCATGCCTGGCTAATTTTTTCTATATATATATTTTTTAGTAGGCCAATTAATTTCTTTCTATTTTTTTTAGTAGAGACAGGGTCTTGCTCTTGCTCAGGCTGGTTTCCAACTCCTGACCTTGAGTGATCCGCCCGCCTCGACCTCTGGGAGTGCTAGGATTACAGGCATGAGCCACCGCGCCCAGCCATGATTGTTTCATTTAGTCACGAGATTGTGTTCCAGTTCTAAAGCCCTGAGACAGCAGAGCTCTGAATGTGTAATTATCATAACATAGTTCTTTTTTTTTTTTTTAAATATTTAATTGTGTCAATTTCCCATCAACCCACTAAAGTCATTTAATGATGATTATATTGGCCATTTCCACTGATTGGCGGGATGCTCTTCCACTAATGGCTCCCATGGTTTCCATTGCATCATTTTTCTTGCCAAACTTAGTTCACTTTCAACCTGAAGAATCACCTGTTCTATTTGGCCACCCTGAAGTTGATCTTCTAATTTTTTAACATCTGGTTCCGCTTTAACCATAGCCAGCTTCTCATTTGTAATCTGTTCTGTATGCTTTATATATGCTGCATTTTTAGGGATTTGCTCAAGAACATCAAGAATCTTTGTATACAATATTCTTAGCCTCTCGTGTGGAGTGTCACATACGGCTAATCCCACAAGGCCAGTAGTCTTCTTCAGCACACCCGCCATGACAATTCCGACGAACCGACAATCCGCAGCCCTCTCCGTAACATAGTTCTTAATGCTTATTTAGTCTAGTTTCTCAATATGCTAAGTAATACAACTTTTAAGTGAGGGTAGGGAAGATATTATTTTCTAATTCTGCAATGTTCACTGGAGGAAAATATTTATCTTCAAAAAATTTTGTCTCCTTGTTTTCATTTTGAAGCAAGATAAGTTTTTCGTTTTTCAAATTACTTTTGTGCCTTTCAGATGCATGATCATTTGAAAATGTTTTAATCTACATTTTTCAACTTTCTTACAAATGAGCTTCTCTATTCCTGATTTCATTTTAATAAAATTTTCAGACTTCCTCCTAAAAAGGAGCCTCTTGGTGATTTCAGTTAAAGAGACTTTGGCATGTTAGAGATTAATCAGGAAAGAAATTTATGTGACTAGTTCAGATTATATCTGGATTTCTGCTGCTTCCTAAAAACCAATATTATGACCTTTAATTGCCTCACCAGCCAAACCGTATCACATGTGGTTTTGGAGACAGTATGTTCAAAGTTAGGCATAAAACTCATCATTTTCTTCACATGTTATATGGTGGAACCAACCAGGTGAGTTCTGGAGAGATAGTTAACACTTAATTCTTAATTATAGAACATGGACAGTAATTTAACTCCTTATGGTTTCACATTTCTCTATCAGTAACATGGATAATCACTCTGTTTCTTTATGAGGTCCTACAGTTTGTCTGTATATAGCCATCAAATGAAATAATGTATGAAAGCATTTTTCAAATTGTGTACTGTTATGTAAATCTAAAGAGTTTAATGAATATTCCATATTTCTGTTAGAGATACTCAGGCCATACAGTTACATAGCATCTTGCTTCATAAGAATTCAAAGTCTGCTAACGTATTTGTATTTATTTCTCCTCGTGGTATCATAGTAGAGTAACTCGGGATGTGAATGTGGATGATTATACCCATGTTTTATGTGAAGAAACTGAAACTTTATTTTAGAGTTTTTGACTTATTTTACACAGGATCAGAGAGAGAATTAAAATTCAAATCTCTTAATTTTACACAGGCAACTTACCTAAAAGTGCGTATTACTGATAAAGACAATTATTTGCAGATCTGTTTGAGGTTCAGTTCTGGATTTCTAGCACAAATAATATAAATCATAGGCAATGTTGAGCTGAACTTACTGAAGCAAGAGTAAATTGTATGAGCTAAAAGCAGAGGTTTCTGATTTCCTACAAAGCGGCAAGATACAAATTTGTTTTGTGGTCTCAGAGGGTTTTAATATCTCTCCAGGCTTGGGAAAAGAGCTGTTACCATCAAATTTGGATATCTGAGTTCTTTTAAAAAGACTTCACATTGTCCATCTTTATTAATCAAAAAGCTTGCATGTCTTGGGCTAAAAAATAGTACATGTGAGTAGAATAAAGGAAGCATGTGCTCTCCAGTTCACTGGTGTTTCCCTATCAAAGCATATGACTAGAAAAGGGCTATCATTGTGTGGATAGGGACAAACTTGGGACAGAGGCATCTACCCTGCAATGAGGCATCAACTTCAGGGATAAATCCCCTCATATTTAGTGTAGACTTTTATGCATATATGTGCTTTCTCCTGTAGAGAGGATGTATAATTTTCACCAAATTGTTTCCAAGGTATGTTTGCATTGGTTTAAGAAGGATAGAGGGTAAGCACAGAATCTGGAGCCAGACCACTTGAGTGTGCATTCTGTCTCCCACCTATTGGCTGTGTAACCCTGGTCATGGTATTTAACCCCTGAACCTCAGCTTTCTCATCTATAAAATAGGGATAATTATTATACCTATCTCACAGGGTTGTTGTGAGAACCATGAAAAATTAGCTGTCATTGCCTCTATTGTTAATGTTATCTATAGACTAATGAGGGCAGGAGCACAAGAACATAAGGCTCTCTAACCCCCCTTCCCTTCTGGAAGAGGGCTTTCTAACTTGCTTCATGGTTCCAGCTTCAGGTCTCTAAAACTTCAGTCCCCTAGTGTGACCATTGTGCTACATCACCAGTTTACTGGACGGATAACCCCTAGTGAGGGCCTAGTTTCGTGAGAGAGAGCAGTGGAAGCGAATAAACCTGGTGCTGAGGAAAAACCATTAGCAGTAGCATCGGCTCACATTTATTGATGGGATGCAGGGAACCGTACATAGGCCATGGTGGAATGAATGTCTCTGACCCTCAGAGGAATTTGTACGTATTCACCTGTGACACAGGAAAGGGATTTGAAGAGGGCTGTGATTTGACAGAAGTGGCATTCATGGTGTGCTCCTCAGAGTGTAAGATATAGGATAAATAGACCGAGAAAAGCAAAGAAGGGATGATTTTTCCAAGAAAGCAGATGACAGAGAAAGAGGAGGAACTAGGTAGGGCCCCTGTCAGTAGGGAGACAATAGGAAGACAGTGAAGCTGAGGTTGTTGAAAAGAGTGAGGGGTTGGAGAGACACCTCAGAAGTCAAGGGGCTAGATGGTGTCGGGGGAACGTGGAAGTACATCGTGGTGGTCTAGCAGAGCAGACAGAAAATGAGTCCAGGGAAAAGGCTATTGGGTTGGACTTGAAGGTAGTTTTTGGAAACTTTAGGAGGGATGAGGATGCAAGCCCAACTGTCCCGTTCTGTCACATCAGTTTCATGTTAGTACTTAATTCCTTCAAAGGCTGGGTATAGTGGGGGTGGGGAGAATTAAAGCTGGGATAATTGCAGCTGTGAATCTTGCTCCATATGGTGTTTGTAATCTATTATAAGAATGAATATGTAAAACATAAACACAAGAATAAGTGCAGAATAATGCAGGGAATAAACCGCAGGGAGATGGTAAGTAAGTGATCTGTGAGAGCTCCTTAGGGATTCTTCAAGGCTGAGTGGAGTTTTAGGGAGGACATTAGGGCTGTGGCTGTTTTTGAAAAGGGAGGGGGAGGCCAGCCAGAGAAATGGTAGTTGAGAAGGGCAGCTCTTGGCATTTAAAGCATGCTTTGGACAGATCAGAGGAGTGAGGCCAAGAAATAATGTGGCCTGCCATCCACGGAGCTTATGAGGAATGACCAAAAAGGAGGCTTTACCTGAAACACAGGAATAGTGATAGTTTCAGGGTTAGAGAGAAGTCATTGAGTTTCAGTGGGAAAACAGACCCTTGGATGACATCTAAAGTGGTGCTTTCCTCTCCTGGTCCAACGTCAGAGATCCTGGCAGAGTTATGTGTGTTCTCAGGCTTGCCTGGATCGTGCTCACGGGTCTAGGGGAAGGAAAAATCAGCCGCGAGGTGAACAGGCTTCTTCTTGGCTCTTTAGTAGAGGACACTTCCTCAGGATGTATACACTTCTACTGACTGAACTTTACTGTGGTTTGATGGTTTAAAAAATTACAAACCACAAACCAAAACAACCCCTTTTGTCTACCACATTTTCCACTCTGCAGTTTTCCTAGTGTCTTTACCAGGGAAACAGTACCTTCTTTAGCCTTTGTTTCTGAAAGAGGCCACAAGTAATATCCGGCTATAAGAGTATCTCTTTTATCAGCAAATGATTCACAAACAGCTGGATCCTCACCACATAGCTGGACTTTTATGTTTACTCTGGAGGAAAAAGAAGCTTCTTATCATATCACTATTGAAATGGCAATCATAATTATAAATGGTTGTTTTGGTTCCCTTCTGCTGACTTTTTTTTAAACATCCAGCCCATCTTGTTACCCATCTATGTAAATACATGCACTTAGAACACATGGCATCTCTTTGATTTAAAAATTTTAAAATACCTGGTGGGCACAGTGGCACGTGCCTGCATTTCCAGTTACTTAAGTTGACAGAGGAGGATCACTTGAGCCCCTGAGTTTGAGTCTAGCCTGGGCAACATAGGGAGACCCCCATCAATCAGTCGATACATAAATACATACATGTATAACTAACCAACCTCATAAATGGACCCAGCACATGAAGTTGGTTCCAAACAGACATCTGAGCTAGATGAAATACTGTTATCTGCTGAAGCCATAACTAACTGCCAACTCTTTGCCACTGACTGCTCTATTGGAGGAAGCTGAACCCTATGAAAAATTTGAGGTTAAAATCTGGGTTTGATGCAGGTTTTACTTACTGGCTGTGTAACTTTAGACAACCAAAGCCAGCCCTAATTATGTTGTGAGGATTAAAATCAAAGCAAGGGTAGTGTATGTGAAATTGCACGTGAAGTGTAAGGTCTGCATGGTGTGTGTGTGTGTTTTGTTTTCTAAAGTGTAATTCTTTTAATAGATAATAAAATAACATTGTTCCAAAATCAAAATAACAAAGGGTTTATAAAGAAGAATCTTGTTTCCATCTCTGACACTCTCCATTCCCCTCCTCCTCTCTTAGGTTACCATTTCTATTAGTTTCTGATAGAGCTTTCTTTTTTTTTTTTTTAGTGCAAATAAATATACATATATAAATATAATTATTGTCTCCTTTTTTTACTCTAGTGGTAGCATACCTTATACCCTGCTCTGCATCTTGCTCTCACTTCACTTAACATCATGTCTTGGAGGCATTTCCTTATCAGTACGTTTCCACATCAGTACATCTTCATTATCTTCCACTGTCTGCACATACCTTAGTTTATTTAACCACTTCCCTCACTAATGGAACTCAGTTGTTTCGGTCTTTTGCTATTACAAACTATTATAGTGAGTTAATATATGTACAGTGCTTAGAACAGTGCCCGGCACATAGTGCTGAATAAGTATTAGCTATTGTTGCACATAAATACATAGTGTGTGCATGCAAGTACTATGTATCTGTACTGTGTATCTGTAGGACCAAGTCCCAGAAATGGCATTGCTTAGTGAAGAGGATAAATGCATTTGTAATTTCTCTAGATATTGAAAAATTCCATCCACAGGTAGTGTGTCGTTTTGCACATTTGCAACATACTGTATACAAATTTAAGGTATTAGGGCATGCTTCACACAGGAGGTGTGTAGTAGTTGACAAATTGTCACTACTAACCTATCTATTGAAATTATCTGTGTTCATAGTTAGGGACTAGACTGTTCAAAGGCCTTAGTAAGTGATGGGGTTTTTCACTGAGACTGCGTTTCTAATGTTTTCTTACTACTTATCGTGCTTTGTTCTTGTATTTATTTTTTATTATAATAGCAGAAAAATGGTTGTAAATATAACACCTGAGTTAGAATCCAAATAGAGAAAAACTGATAAATTTGATTTAATGAAAACAAAAAATTTTAGTAGGCTAGCAAATATCATAAATTAAATTAGAAGGCAAATTATATAATAGGAAAAAATGTCTGCAACCAATATAAATAGGATGCTATTACTGATCACTATGAAAAAGGCAAACACTCCAATTAAATACGGACAGAGATCTCAAACAGGTAATTTACAAAAGCAAACTGTAAATAGCAAGCAAACACATTAAAAGAAAAACCCCAAATTGGACCCCAAAAGAAGTTGGTAATTATATATACCAAATATTGATGAGGATATAAGAAAATTTAATATGCTCATGCATCACTTAAGACAGGGATCCCTTCTGAGAAATGCATCATTAGGTGATTTCATCATCATGTGAATGTCATAGAGTGTATTTACGCAGACCAGATGGCATAGCCTACTGCACACCTAAGCTACATGGTACAGCCTGTTGCTCCTAGGCTAAAACCTGTACAGCATGTTACTGTTCTGAATACTGTAGGCAATTGTAACACAACGGTAAGATTTGTGTATCTAAACATGGAAAAGGTACGGTAAAAATACAGTATTATAATCTCATGGGACCACTGTCATATTATATACGCAGTTCTTTGTTGACCACATGTCATGCCGTACATGACTGTAGATAATTAAGGATATGTACAAAAATTTAGTTACAGAAATGTTTGTTTATAACAGTATTGTTTCTAAGCATGAAAAAAAATCCAGATTCCAACAATACATTTGATTTAATCATACAGATTCAACACCTAAAAATTATTGTGTAGGTAGATATATTTCTTTATCAGTACAGATAGAGGTTAATTGGAAAAGCAACATGTATGGTACTTTGTAATACAAGACCATGTGTGATGTCTCATTTTTATGAAATGTATAGAGTCTACATATAGAAACTTTATCAAAGAATATATGTAAAACTTGAACAGGAGCTTATCCCAAAGTGGTGGGATTATAGGAAGTTTTAAATTTATATTTGTCATCTTCTCTTTCTCCTCATCCTCTTCATCATTCCCTCCTTATCCTCCCATGTTTCTAAAATTTTTTATAATAGCCATGAATTATTTGCAAAATTTTAAAGAGTCAAAAAGCAATATAACATTTCAGAAAATTTGGAGAGAAAATCACTTATACCATGGCATAAAATTATCATTTTATTATTGTTCTTCATGTTTTTTTCGTGTGCATCTAATTTATAACTTAGTTGTAATCACACAGAATATACTACTTTTATATACTTTTACTTTTATCATGTAAACAGTTTTCCATGTTGCTACACAGTCTTTGCAATTTCATTTTAAATGACTGATAATGTTCTGTGAGGTGGTCTCTCACTGTTTTTTAGGAAGTTTGAAATAGAAGATAAATGCCAGCGAAGTGTTTGCTTTTCTTTGCTGGGAGCCCTTCTTCAACCTTGAGTTATGGCTATCAGGTGAAAGATTGGGAGTGACTTAATGAGGTCTTGGTAGTCCAGTTTTCTTAGGTCCATGCTGTCAGACAGATCCATCAGAGCAGAACAGATAACTTGATTTTGCCATACCTTTTTTAAAAATAGCAATACATACATACATAGCAATAAATAAATACATACATACATACATACAAACCAACCAACCACAAGTAGTTTGTTAGTGAGGTGAAATACTTTGTAGAACAAAGACAACAAAAAATATATTTCTAATTCATAAATAAAAATATATTTGTCACCTTAATCTAGTCTGAGAGGTTTAAATCTTAGATCTCTAGTAGGGTTTCCAAAAACTGTCTTCCTTCCCTTAAACTGACACATTTGAAGTTCTTCTGAATGAATTTCACCTATCCAGTCTATAGCTGTAATCACAGATACTGTTTTTCCCTTTACAGATGGATTCTACTCTTTCTCTTACAAAATACAGAAACATTCCCAGTTTGTTTTGG
>VBSM01003215.1:35174966-35186070 GCA_008086735.1 Cheirogaleus medius | reverse complement strand
TGAATTTACCCATCTCCTCCTCCCCCTCCCACCTGCCTGACACTTGATGAATGTTACTTCTATGTGTGCACAAAAGTGTTGATCAGTTAGTACCAGGGAATGCTTGTTTCTAATGGCCAAAGTGCTTAAGGGCTCAATGCTGCAACTTTCCTCAAATCAAAATGGCCACCTGAATCCTGCCTGAGCAGGTGTTTCACTGCTCCTATACAGCGCTCCCTCGGGTTTCAGACACATTGATCCTAATCTTCTCAGTCAAACTCCAAGACACACAGTGTCAACAGTTAACGGCAGCCACAAGTCCATTATCTACATAGGGTGCAATTACCTCACAGTCTAGGCAGCCACCTAGACTGTGAGGTTTTTGTGGCCCCCAAAGAATTCATATCCTGAAGAGAGACACTAATCAAGGCAGGTCCTCTCGGCAGGGACATTGAAAGGGTGGATTACAATTGATAGGAGTTTTAATTTGTGAGGACTTAATCTGATCTCTTGCTTTTGGAACAAGATAGTGTAGATGTACTTATTGTCCATTTTCTCTGGGCATTCTTTGAAGATTCATTTGATTGTATGGTGATAGTATTGTTACAAGGACACAGAACTTTATTACATGAATCTTCCTCTATCCTTCACCTACCACACTGCCCAGATCTCCTCCAAGGATTTATTCAGCCTGCATTGTGGTAAGTGGAAGGATGACTAATGTCTCAAATTGTATGGTGTTTAGTAGTCTGGTCTCCTGCTTGCTGAAAGCTCCTTTTTAGGAGGGCAAATCCTGAGTTTTTTCAGGAAGCACTTAAGATGCAGCAAGAAATGGTACTGGTTGGCCATTTAGCTGACAATACTTTTCTTGCTAGAACTTAGTGGCACTAGTGTAAGCGATGTTAAGGGCCAGGTCCCGACTGTCTGACACAAGCAAGGCCAGAGACTTTGGAATATATAATCAAGACAGAAAGCAGAAGCAGCACAGGCCATAGCATGGGTCTGTGCTCCCCTTCCCTCCATCTGCTATTGAGAAAAGGAGCACTGGATCAGGGGGTAGCTCATCAGGAACAAGGATCCCTTACCCAACTTGGTCAGAGCTCTTGAACACCTTTTCAAAGCATTTTCTCTTGAGGGTAAACATGCTGTGCCACACCAGGACGATCTGTCTTTGACTTCTGTCAGAGGGGAAAAGCAAAATTGGGCATAGATGACCTCACCAAAGCAATTGTATTTTCAGGTAAAATAATGCCATCTGTCACACCATTTAGTTTACAAAATTAGACTTACCACCATGTTAGTTGTTTTAATCAGTCTTGTCTTAAATCAGCAGTTCTCAAGATGTGGTCTGAGGATCCCTGCGGGTCCCTGGGACCTTTTTAGGGGGTCTGCAAGGTCTTCTCTTCTCCAACAACATATCTGTGGGAGGCTGGAATTTCTTCATCTACTTCAGCCATAACAACATATTGCAACAGATTGAACACAGATGCAGATACAGGAACTCAGCTGTCTTCTGTGAAGCAAGACGTTGAAATGTAAAACAATGACACTTTCGTAACTAAAATTTTTTTGTTTTGGAGAATATTATTTTTTCCTAAATATATTATATTTGTATTTTTAAATGAATATTTTAAACTTTGTTTTAATTCCTAGTACAGTAAATGTTGATAGATATAACCCATATAAGGACTTTTGGGGGGCCTGGCGCAGTAGCTCACGCCTGTAGTCCTAGCATTCTGGGAGGCCGAGGCAGGAGGATTGCTTGAGCTCAGGAGTTCACGACCAGCCTGAGCAAGAGGGAGACCCTGTCTCTACTAAAAATAGAAAAAAATTAGCCGGGCATGGTAGAGCACACCTATAGTCCCAACTACTTGGGAGGCTGAGGCAGGAGGATCACTTGAGCCCAGGAGTTTGAGGTTGCAGTGAGCTAGGCTGATGCCACTGCACTCTACCCAGGGCGACAGAGTGAGACTCTTTGTCTCAAAAACAAAAGAACTTTTGGGGGTCCTTAATAATTTTAATAGTATAAAGGGGACTTGAGGCCAGGAAGTTTGAGAACTGCTGCACTAGAGGACCCCCTTAGGAGAAACATCTACATCTTTTTTCTTTCTTTTGGGTCCTACGTAGTGGGAAATGCTATAGCACAGACCTAGATTTATTTATTTATTTTTTGTTGTTGTTGTATTTTTATTTTATTTTTGAAACAGAGTCTCGCTCTGTCGCCACAGTTAGAGTGTCGTGGCGTCAGCCTAGCTCACAGCAACCTCAAACTCCTGGACTGAAGCGATCCCCCTGCCTCAGCCTCCTGAGTAGCTGGGACTACAGGCATGTGCTACCATGCCCGGCTAATTTTTTCTATTTTTAGTAGAGATGGGATCTCCCTCTTATTCAGGCTGGTCTCAAACTCCTGAGTTCAGGCAATCCTCTCGCCTCAGCCTCCCAAAGTGCTAGGATTACAGGCATGAGCCACCTCGCCCAGCCCCAGACCTAGATATATACAGACACTTTCAGAGGAAAATTACTCAAGTGTCTGATACAAACAGGCATCTGATATGGTAAGATGGTGATGATGATTGTTAGTTCCTGTGAGTCCTTGGATGTGTATGTGCCTGCGTTGCTCCTCTTTAAGTACACATTTTTGTGCCCTGTGTTTTTTCTGTGGCCCAGTAACCCATTCTTGTCTCTTACTTTAATTTTTGTTCTTCATATTAGCAATGGCTCAGGTGAAGCATTTTTTTCCCCATTTAAGTGTGTTGGAATCATGTTCCTGAAGGGAATTTCTGTTGTCCTCATGGACTCTGCAATACAGGTTAATCTTCCTAATGGGAAGAGGCAGATAACTAGGATGGGTACCTGATCACACCACACTTTTTCTCTCGGCTGAGCTCTTGCCCTGAGGCATTGGTGCAGGGGTGCCTGTGTACAGTCCTACTCACTAGAAAAATGCATAAATCCTAGGGCCTTACCAAAGAGGACAGGGTGAGCAGATATCTCAGTCTTCAGGTCTGCCTGATCCTTATCACTGATTTCCTCCTAAGAAAGCAAGGACTGTATGATCCTTTGACTCACACAGTATCATCTGCAAATAAGTGCCTACCTGGGAATGATGACAGCCCCATCAAGATGCCTGTAGCAGCTGAGCTGGTTGTCGTAGGAATGTGTGCTAGAGAGGAAGGGGAACAGCCAGTGATGCTGAGAGGGCGGGTAGGGTAAGAACGGAACTGGTATGCTTACCTTCTGACCCTAGAGACTTATCTCCTAGGTACAGCTGTATGAACCAGAAGTATGTCCATCTACTTAACTAGCAAAAGGGTCATCACTTACTGTCAGCAATGCAGCTGAGCAGTGGAGCAGCAGCACAGGATCTGGTAACAGCTTTAGGTCCAAGGCCCAGCTCAACCTCACCCATGTGACTTGGGCACATCACTGACTTACCGCAAGCCCCAGTTTTCTAACTGGTAAAAATAACAGTCATATCTGTCCTATCTGCTTCATAGAATTGCTAATGAGATTTAGATTAAGTGAAAGTACAGTTTTATTAGTTTTGTAAAAAGCTTCTTTACAGTACAAATAGGGTTGTTATTCTTTGCCCCTTGCCCTCTGGACTCATGAGACTTCTGTTCTTTTCTCCAGGTTACCTGTGCATGACAGATGAGTGGTTCTCTGAGTATGTCTACGAAGTGGTGGTGGACAGGAAGCATGTCCCTGAAGAGGTGCTAGCTGTGTTAGAGCAGGAACCCATTATCCTGCCAGCATGGGACCCCATGGGGGCTTTGGCTGAGTGATATTGCCTCCAGCTCTTTCCTCCTCCCGTGGAACCTGAAGTAGCTACAAAGGACAGATCCAGGGACTGAAGCCAAAGTTACGCAGGTGACTGTGTGTTCCCATAGGACACAGTCAGACTCTTGGATTTCCAGTCTCTTCCAGGAGCTTCTTCGGGGAAGTGTGCTTTATGCTGAAACAAAATATTCTTGAGGAAAATGAAAAGGGGAAAGATCAGGTCATACTATCTACTCTCCTCATCTCCAACAGCTCAGGATCTCTTAGCATTTTAATCAAATGTAATTGTTTGTCTTAACTCTGTCAAAAAGGTTTGATTCAGTATCTGTGTTTTAATAAGACAGGAGAGGATGAGCACTTGAGGTATGTGGGGAGAAAACAGACCTAATTCTCCTTGTTCCTAGAGTAGAGTGGGGGGAGGGTTACCTAAGATTTGAGCTCTCATACCTGCATGCTGCCTGACAGTATCGCTGTCCTTCCTACATGGCAGTCACTGAATTCAATTCTTTCAAGGTAATTTCATGTGCCTCTAATAGCCCAAGAATGGGAGGTTGATCAGGTCTGACATGATTCCTTCCTGTTTTTCTGAACAGTGGGGAGCATAGCTCTACTTGAGTCAGGTTTAAGTAGAGGCTTATTAGACAAAGTGGGGTGAGAGAACAACCAAAACCTTATCATGATCTCAATTATAATCATTAGGGGGAGCTCTCGCCAAGTAGTTTAATTTCTGCCTCTGGAATTGGGGGTTGGGTGGGCAGGAAAAGGTGATCCATTCTTTCTGACAGCTAGATGGTGCTGAGATGCTTTTGAATAAAACACTTTGCTAAATGAAAATAAGTTGGCTTATTTGATCTAAGAAGCTATAAAAGAAGATAACCAAGTGGCTCATGTTCTTCAAAATGGAAAAACGAAGAAGGCTTCCCTGCTTCAGCTTCTCTGCAGAATATCTGCCCCTTCCCAGCCTGTACTAATTCCCACTGGCTTCTGCAAAGGGCTTCCAAACACCATATTTAAGAAGACCTGGGTCCCTGCCACTTAACCCTTTTTCCACCCTACAAGGGGTGGAAGTGAGGCTCTGTTGGGCCGGCAGGTTGGGAATCATGTACCTTACTGAGATTGGGCCTTCTATTCACTGAAAGCAAGTAAGCAGAGCACCCTGGTCAGCATTTCCATCAGTGCCTGAGCCCCCTGCCAATCTGGCTCTCCAATAATCCTCCCAGTCCTATCAGGGGTATCATCTGTCACAGCACTTTCCAAGATAAAATTTGATAAAGGTTCAAGCTTTCACCAGAGTTTTTACAATATGCCAGTAACTGTGTTCCAAGCAGGATAAATAAATCTATTTCTAGACACAGAAACCACAAAACAGATCTAAACGCATATAGGACGAAAAGATTACCTCCAAAGTAAAGACAATTAGATTGACAGCTTACTTCTCATTGGCAACTATAAGCCAGAAAACAGTGAAATAAATCTTCAAATTTCTATAAGAAATTAACTGTGAACCTAGAATTCTGTACTTGATAAAACTCTTTCAAGAACAAGAGTGCAATAGAAGACATTTTCTTAAAAAAAACTGAGTTGCCCCAACAGAAAGGAAGTGTTCCAATATGGAAGGCTTAAAATGTATCAAAGATTATAGAGCAAAAAAAGTAACTGTAGATAAGTCTCTGAGGATTCAAAAAAAGATAAGATGAAAATCTATGAAAGTAGCAGATAATTAGGGAAGGAGGTGATTGGAATTAACATATTCTAAGATCCTTGTGTGATTCAGGAAGAAGATAAATATATTAACTTTAGATTTTGGTACGTTAATATGTGTGCTAAAAATTTCTAGATTATCTACTAAAATATAAGCAGAGGATATAGTCTCTAAGCAACAAATAGAATGAGTAAATATAATTAACCCATAAGAAGACAAGATAGGGAAGAGAAAGAAAAGGCAGGACAAATATAATATCCAAAATAAGATAGTAGAAATAAATCTAAATGTGTCAATAATTATAATATATATAAATGGATTAAATGTTCCAGAAAAAAGACAAATTGCCAAATTGAATTTTTAAAAGAAATGCAGTCATCTGCTGATTATAAGAGAGACATAGTCCAGAATATTTAAAAGGATGGAAAAGATAGATACTAACCAAAATAAGTCTAGTGAAGTTATACTAATAACCCACAAAATTAGGGCCACTCTGAATAACTAAACAGACTGTCTAATTCCAGGCTGTGTTATTCACATGAACTGTTATGTGAATGATTTACCTGGAGTTGTGCAACACTGTAGCCCTGGAAAGAGGCTTTAAGAAAAAAGAACACTGTATGTAACAACTGCACATTCTTTTTGAGCGCACACGGAACTTTTTAACAAAAGGACCACATTCTGGACAGTGAAGTCAACCTCCACAAATGTCAAAGGGTTGTTATCATATAGACCACAGTGCAATTAAGTTAAAAGCAAAAATTAAAAGATAACTAGAAGACCACTGTGTGTTTAGAAATTAACTCAGGGGTCCAAGAAGAAATCATGAAGTTTAACCTGAGCAATAATACAAATAATTCATATCAAAACAAAGGATGCTGCTAAAACAGTACTTAAATTTTATACCATTAAAATATTAAAATAATATTAAGTAATGTAATGTTAAAGTTACAGAATATTCTATAATTTAATAATAAAATGATATTAGAATAAGAATAATGTAATATTAAAATTACATTAGAATGTAAGAAAGGCTGAAAATTGACATCTGTTTCAGGAAACTAGAACAAGCTGGGTATGGTGGCCTGTAATCACAATGACTTGAGATGGGAGGACCCTTGAGGCCAAGAGTTCAAGACCAGCCTGGGCAACAGAGTGAGATCCTGTCTCTAGAAAGGTTTTTTAAAAAAATGAGCCAGGCATGATAGCACATGTCTATAGTCCCAGCTACTCAGGAGGTTGAGACAGGAGGAACCCTTGAGCCCAGGAGTCTGAGGTTGCAGTGAGCTATGATCATGCCACTGCACTCCAGCCTGGGCAACAGAGCAAGACCCTGTTTTAGAAAAAAAAAATACAACAGCAAAATAAACCTAAAGAAAGTAGAAAGAAAGATGCACAGAAATTAAATGTAGGATTAACAAAGCCAGAAATTGGTTCTTTATAAAAAAGAAAACAACAACAAAAGCACACAAGGAATTAAGAGGAGAATATTATTATAGATGCTGCAGATATTAGAAAAATAGAAGATGCTATTAACTTTGTCAGAAGTGACAGTAAAGGGATTTGTTTAGAAGACAAATCCACCAGCTTGGGAAGAACACAAGAGGAGACAACAATATTCGAAGCTGTTAAACTGGCGGGGCATCAAAAGATTCAGCAGAACTGAAAAGTGAATCCTGAGCCAGTCGTGGAGAAAGCCAGTGATAAGAAACCAATTTATATTTCATAATCCTCCAAAAAGATATGGTAGTTTATTATGATCTAGAGGTCACGGCAACAGAGGTGTGAGTGAAAACTACCAAAAGGGCATTAAGTGAGCATTTATATTCAGAATGTCCTCCGCCGTCCTGGGCTCCTAGAACCCTAGTAGCCAGGAGATTGGAAATGTTCTCTGGGGAATCTTGATTAGCCCAAGAGGAAAGGCATAAAGAACTATTTTATACCCTAGAGAATTATTTTATGAGGCTAGTATACCCCTAATAAGAATAGTGAAAAAAAATTACACATAAACCTCACTCATAAACATAGATGCAAAAGTCCTAAACCAAATCCAACAATATATTAAAAAGATAATCTGGCCAGGCACAGTGGTTCATGCCTACAATTCTAGCACTTTGGGAGGCCGAGGCTGGAGGATTGCTTGAGGCCATGAGTTCAAGACCAGCATGAGCAAGAGAGAGACCCCGTCTCTATGAAAAATAGAAAAATCAGCTGGGTATGTTGGTGCACGCCTGTAGAAAGTACCAGCTACTTGAAGGGGTGAGGCAGGAGGATCACTTGAGCCCAGGAGTCTGAGGTTGCAGTGAGCTATGATGATGCCACTGCATTCCAGCCTGAGGAGATGGAGAATACCCTGGCTCAAAAAAAAGAAAAAAAAAAGATAATCTTTATAACCAAATAATAAAAAGACATTTTTCAAATAAAATCAAGATCCAGTGGAGAGAAACACAATGGTAGGTATATCTTCTCTGCTGAAAATCAATGCACTGAAATGCACTGAAGTTTTAGCCAGAGATCTGCATTGGAAGAACTTGCTAATATTTGGGTGACTGGTGAGCTAGGAAATGAGGGCATGGAATTGTCCCCTATAACTCTGAATGATACAGTGTCACGAGAGGCAAGCTTGATGACTCTGGGCTCTGGACGTTCATGGCCTGAGTCACGGTGACCCTACCAAGAAGTCAAGACCTGATAATGAGCTACGCCTTCAGGATGTGGTTGTGGCCCCATCTGCTTGGCTTTGGCTTGTCCTCAAAAGGCAGTTTAATTCTAATTCACTTGTTGGCAGAGCCAGAGCACTTACACTTTGATTCCCATCCCTCCAGGGCGGTGTGGGTGAGCATCGTTGCTGACTGTGGCTGTAGTTAGTCATTTGTTAAGTGGGATTTTTTAAAAAGTAATTCCAGATGAGCATTCTCACATGTAGGACAACATGTCCAGAACCATTGTTGCTTCTCTTGAAGCTGACTCTTCCTTCTTTGTATCATTTCTATGATACAAATAGACGGAAAACTGGCTAGAGTTTTTCTTTTTTTCCTTTTCAAACTCCAAGTCCTTTACACATTACTGCAGAGGGAAAGAAAGGGAGAATGTTTAATTCATACCAGATGTGGTTATTTGGGAACAGGATTGTATGCAGATGGGAAGCACGCCACATTCTTCTCTCTTGAGTATCGTTTCAATACTCACTGTTTTCCCATTGCTTACTCCTCCAGAAAAACTCTAGTTAGTAGCACAACTTGAAGTGGCAGAGTGGGCTCCGGAGCCATCTCTCAGGCTACCTACCCCATGACAGTTGTTGGTTTTTGTTTTTTAAAAATCAGCTGCTGTACAGAAGGTTAGGGCAGCTGAGGCAGGGTGGATATTTGGTGGAAAGTATCAGAATGTGCTTGACTTAGAATTGTAGCATCCCTGTGTCTCACCTGGCAGAGACCTTATGAGTTACCTAGTCCAAACTTCTCTAAGACAGGTAAGTCCTTTAAGTTCTGCCTGGACACATTCAATGACAGGAACATGCAGCCTCTCACTGTGGCCCCTGCGCACCTCTCCAGACTCCACTTACTGCCCATCTTATATGCTCTGCTGCAGCCAACCGCCGACACCCCACCCCCTTCCCACACTTTGTCCCTCAAATACACCAAGCTCATTTCTTCCTCCTTGCTGTTCCTTCTGCCTAAAGCTTTTCTCTCATGTTTTTGCATGGCTGGCTTCTCATTATCCAGGTCATGGCTTCAATGTCAAGGCCATTGAAGGCCACTGATCACCTTATCTAGGGAGCCAACTTCCTTCACCACCTCCACACCTGTCACTCTTCTATACTGTTACTAGAGTCTATTTTCTTCTCAGCACTTACACTTTTGAAATTATCTTATTTATTTATCTGCCTATTGTCTGTTTTCCCCAAAGGCGGCAACCCCTGTCAGCTCCCAAGGACAGGGGCTTTGTCTTGTTCATGACTGTCTCCTCAATACCTGGCACATAGTAAGTATCGGTAGGCTGACTGATTGAACATGGCCTACACCCTGACAGCTATAGTCAATTAAAAGTTTATACAAGCATCTAAATCAGCTTCCCTATAACTTGCTCAGTAGGGACAAGTAGAACAATAACAAAATCCCTGTAGATCTTCATATTTTAGCACTTAACATAAAAGGTCTAGATTTCATGAAGGTGAAATCCAGACCTTTTATGCACAAGGGCAGTAGAAGAGATGGGGACGAACCCACAAAGGTCTCCTTCCTTTTCTCACTGCTTGAACCTTTCTGGTTTCAATCAGCCCAACACAGAGGGACAGTGGGGCCTCTGGACTCAGGTATGTCGGCCTCAGCATTTGGCAAGTCTGCGTAAGTGTGGAGTGGTTATTTCACCTCTCTGGGCCTCAGTTTCCATACTACCTTTATCTAAAACTGTTTTAAAATTTATTAAATATGAAAACTCACAGCTTGAAAAGGAGGAACACTGTACATGTTTTTAGCTACTCATATTTCTTCTTCTGAGTAATTTATTTATTTTATAACACATATAGCAAAATACAGCCAAAGGGTTTATATTGCATATTACCCAAATGTTAGCAAAAGGGCAAAAGATAATTGCCTATACTGTGCAAACAGTTCTCACAGAGCTTCTCCAGCGTGTCCAGTATCGTGGGGAGCCCTCTGAGGGCTAAAACAATTCCCTGCTCTCCAAGTAAGTTTGTCATTTAGTTGAGAAAATAAGATGTTTATACATGAACAAGTTGAAAAAGAAGGTGACTTTATATGAGTGAGGTCGTCTAGTAAATGTCATGATAGTGGTGAAAGGGCTTAAAGTCGGAGAAGGAAAAATGCCGACTGGTTTGCAACTAACTTCTAACCACAGTGACCACCGACATCAAGGATGAGGGTGATCAGTTTACCAAGAAGAAACTAAGAGAAAACCTCCTCAAATGCAGAGGCACAAGTTCTCTTGAAGTTCACAGCAGGCAAGAAGAGCCAAAGAGAGGGTGAGTGTTTTATAATCTTGAGCAGGAAAGAGGAAAATGGAAGTGGGAGGCAGGAGGGAGGAGTGGCTCCCGGGGCAAGTGGGGGTGGGGTGGGGGGATGGTCTTGAGTTCTCAAAGTCGTTCTTCTCTTGTGATCAGATCCTGAGCAAGGCGCTGGATTTCACCTCTTGGCCCCCAGCATCCTTGCTCTTAAAATTAGAAAAAATTTTTCCTCTTTCTTCAGTAAACAGCAAGAAAAAGACAGTGGTGATGAGTAATTTGGCTCCATCTGGTGAGGAAACTATGTGGTATAAAGTGAAGCTGAGCCCCTTGGAATTCTCTAGGGTTTTTCCCTCCTTTGTGAGAAGCTCAGGTCCCTTAGAATGTCTTTCTTTTTCTTCTTTCCCCCTCTCCTTTTTTTCCTTCCTTTTCTTTTCCTTCTTTCTCTCTTTCCTTTTATAATTAAAAAGATAATTTTCTGAAAAAGTTTCATAAAAATATCACCCATGCATGGAAAATATTTCAGTTAGCATAGAAGGGTATACAGTGAAACAGTGGGTTCCCTCCCACCACTAACATCCTCTCCCTGCAAGGCACCGACTGTTCCAGTCTCTTCTATAGGTTTACAGAGATTTCAGTACATGTCAGCCACCCTCACTCTTGACACATTGGAGTAATACCTG
>VBSM01003215.1:35130465-35174866 GCA_008086735.1 Cheirogaleus medius | reverse complement strand
CCTCAAGCAATCCTCCTGCCTAAGTCTGGTAAGACTAAGAGGCATTTTCCTAGCCATTCATTGCCAGTCCACATATTGAGGGGGCCCAGTGTGTGCTGACGCTGCGATTAGGTGCTGACACATGGAGAGAGGTGAGTCCTGTCCCTGGGCAGCTCAGAGCCTGGTGGGGGACATGGGCATCTAGAGAGGGAGCAAAGTGCTACATCAGATCTTCCTGATACTCTGTGCTTCTCCGGGGCTCAGCATCTCTGCCAAGGAGGAAGATAAAAACAGCTGCCCTCCAGAACGTGGCCTTAGCTAAGGGTGCACAGTCAGCAGAGGGAATCCTGTAGGAAGGAAATGAAAATCAAAAACCCCGATTCAAAGATATTACAGACAGAATGTGGAGGGGTCACAGTAAACAATGGGGTGTCACGTACACCCCGATTTCTCCTTCTGTGTGAGCATCCCTCAAGCTGGGCTTTTCCACATCAGCTATTCTACCTTTTCCCCTCTTTAGAACAAATTATCCATGAAGTCTGAACACACATTGAGTTAAGTGTAGGCAGCAACAGAAACTTACATCAATGCTAATCTGACAAATGATTTTAAGCAGTTATCACTGTGCATCTAGATGGGGTAGTGGAAGCAGCAGGGGCACTCAGGTAGACGTTCCTGGCACACGGGAGCCTATGTAAGCTGAGCTATTGTTATTACATTCGCATTTGCCCAACAGATGCTCCTGGGAGGGTTGGGGGTGCTATCCTGGGGGGTGGTGTGATAAGAACACTTCCATAATACTGACAGAAACCAAAATAATAGGAATTCAAATGGAGAGGATGGTGGGGGTGAGAAGCAGGTGGGAGGCAGTGGGGCCGATGTGCTGGGAGGAGGGTTTGTTAGTGCAGGCAGTAGGCTCATAAGGAATGGGGAGAAGGGGCCGGGAAAAAGTGACCAAAGACAAAATCCACCTACTTCCGGTGTGTTCTGCCCTCCTTAGGGCTATGCCTGGCCTGACCTCCTGTTCCTCCCGCACCTCCCCCCACGTTCACCCTGGCACCCCCAAAGGGGCTGTTCCTCAAATTCCCTTTATTTGCATCATCTGGACCAGGGCGGGCCTGCTGCAGGGTGGCTCCTATGGGACCTCTGTAGGGACGAGCCCAGGCTTCACAGTGACAGCAAATCCTGCCTGGGAGGTGCTATATACTCTGTGGTTGAACATGGTTGCAAAGTCACCAAAACCATGCCCATCCAGGAAGTGGGGGTTGGAGGCACAGAGGTGACTGAAAGGGATGGAGCAAGGAGACACTCTTAAGGACAGGGAACACTATGGCCTTTTCCTGGGCCTGAGAAAAAGCCCACAAGGCACGTGGGCCTGCTACTTCCGTCATGTGTACACAGAGCAGAGGCAGGACAGACATGGCACCAAGGGCTGCAGGGCAAAGCCTGGCTCCCCAGTGGATCAGCCTCCTTGGTGGCGTTTAGCAGGGAGCGGGGTAAACATTTAAATGTGCTCCTTGCCTCTCAAAGGGAAACGCCCGTTTGTGCTGCAGCCCCACCGCAGGCCCTGTTTCTGGGCTACAGCTAGTGGAACAAGGAGAAAGCATTGCTGCACCCTGATCGGCTGGGTCTCTCCTCCCAGCCAACCAGGGTCCTGTCGCCTTTGACATCTCCATTGCTTTCCTTATGCACCAAACAGCAGCAAGCTTCCCCGGGTCCCCTCTGGGTTTCTGACTTGCGTCTCTTCCCAGCGTGCCCTGGCGCCACCCTCCCTCACGCCATGTGCTCTAGGAAACCCCAGCCACCCCTACACTCCCAGCCGCGCTGGTCACAGCTATCAGACCCTTTCCCTGAAACCCCGTTTTCCTCGTGCCTCTCCCGCTCAGTACCGCCCCTCTCCCGACCAACCGCCCGCCCAGGTCTCTCAGGGCAGAGGGGCGTCTTCCTCCGTGCCCAGCTTGTGGCACAGTGCTCAGGCCCCGGAGAGCCACACGGCGGCGGGGTGGGGAGGTGCAGGGCTGCCCCTTCCTGGGTGGCGGACGACGAAGTCTGTCCTCCCAGGCTGATTCGGAGGTCAGGAGGGGCAGACAGGGAAGCTCCACAGGCAGCAGGAACAGGGTGCCAGGGCCGGGGATCTAGGCGAGGGAGGGGGCAGGATGCGGGAGAGAGACTGGGCTGTTGTGGTGAGGATCATCAGACGCAAGGCAGAGTTAGCTCCAGGGACAGAGAGGCTGGGTGTGCCGAGGTGCAGAAGGGGCAGCTCAGGCTAAGCCATCTCTGTGGGATGGCGGCCACCAGGGCAGAAGGGAGAGAAAGCACTTGTTTAGAGAGAGGGGGGACTGCCTGGATCGACTTCGTGCTGCCTCTGTCTTTTTCTACCAGCGCCCCTCGGCCAGGGAGCAAGACCCGGAGGAGCTGAGCCACAGACAGGGGATGGGTGGGGGCGATGCTCCCTTGGGGAGAAGGGCGGTGGGCAGGCAGCAGGGTGTCCCCCTGCACGGCCCACAGCCTGTGCCCACCACGGTTATAGCCCTGTTTCACAGGCAGAGACTGGGAGGCCAGAGAGCTGAGGTTAAGGAACTCGGCCCAGCCCACGCGACAGTAAAGGGTCAGAGCCGGGATTTAACTCAGGGCCTGGGGACGCCCGCTCCCTAGGCCAGCACCCGCACAAAGAAGGCAGTGCCAGGCGCAGGAGGGAGGCTGGGCAGGAAGGATATTAGTCTGGAAAGAGTCCAGAAAGAAGCCCAGAGTGGAGAGGTTAAGTTCACAACACTGCGGAATGGTGTTAAGAAGCCAGGTTGAGATACTGTAGGGGACTGAAGAGGTGGAGACAAGAGCCTTAGCCAAGCGCTTAAGTCACCCCCCACTGCCTTGCTTAGCTGTTGGTCCCCGGCCCAGTCCCCTTGCTCCCCTCGCTCTGCCCTGCCCCGTCCTGGAAACTGTGCCCTCCGCTCCTGTAGCCCCTCGTTTGCACAGAGCACACACCTTCATTAAGGAACGCGCAGTGGGACCCGGGAGGCAGCAGACAGCCGTGTTCGTCCGAACCGAGGGGCAGCTCGATGCGGGCCCTGCTCGATGCGGGATTTGCCTGTGAGGGGCCCCCTGCGGTGCCGCCCTCCCCCGCCCCTCCAGCCAGCTCGCCCGGGCCGGGCATCCCGGGCCGGCTCTCCTTGCAGTCTGCGCCCTGACGTCCAGGTGGCGCCAGAGCCTCGCACCGGTTCCCGCGTGGGGAGCCACCCACGCCTGCGACCGAGGCTCCAACTCAGTCCAGCCTCCGCGCGGACGGGGCGCCCGCTCACTTTTCTGGGTTCAGGTCTTCCAAGTACGAAGGAGCTGCAGGCTCTTTGGAGCTGCGAACTTTTAATTGCGGTGAATATTTCCTTTCTGTCTCCTACTTCGCTATGGTTTCTGGCCTCCTTATGCGAGAGGGAGGTTGGTTAGCCCAACCCTCTAGCCTCTGCCTCAGGGACAGCCCAAAGCAAGGACTGCATCTATTCTTTTAAAATGTTAAAAATAATTTCAGTGAAAAGGTAATGTAATAATGTTAAATTCATTTTTTCAATTTTTATTTTTTTGAGACAGAGTCTCACTCTGTTGCCTGGGCTAAAATGCCGTGGCGTCAGCCTCGCTCACAGCAACCTCAAACTCCTGGGCTCAAGCGATCCTCCTGCCTCAGCCTCCCGAATAGCTGGGGCTACAGGCACGCGCTACCATGCCCGGCTAGTTTTTTCTATTTTCAGTTGTTTGGGTGATTTTCTTTCTATTTTTAATAGAGACGGGGTCTTGCTCTTGCTCAGGATGGTCTCGAACTCCTGAGCTCAAGCAATCAGCCTGCCTGGGCCTCCCAGAGTGCTAGGATTACAGGCATGAGCCACCACGCCTGGCCTACATTCATTTTTAAACGTAAGTTTTTTTTTTAAATATCAAAACAACATATGCACATGATTCCAAACAACAGGCTCTTGTCGAACCGTTTCAGATAATTCCAATATTGTCCCTCAAGCCCTGGTCCAACACCACAGGCATACGTATCTGTTTTTGCAGATCACCACCATGCTTTCTTTTGATACTGCTTTGCACTTGGCTGGCTGACAAAATGGGAAAGAATTCTTCATTCATTCATTCATTCATTCATTCTGCAAGCATGTATTGCGTGCCGCCGTCGGAGGCTCAGGAGACCGAGGGGAATTAGTCGCCCTCCCGCCGACTCAGGTCCCAGCGGTGGAGCCGGGTAAACTCGTGGGATGCCAAGTGCGGTCCAGTCCTCGGAAGAAAAATAAAGCAGGATTCGAGCTGGGGGACCGGGGGTGTTGTCGGGGGTCAAGGGAAGTGACATTGAGCAGACACCTAAATACGGTTTGGGGAGGACACACACCTGTGAGTGGTGCAGCATCCCCCCTCCCCGCCCCAGCAAAGTTAAAGAGCAGGAAAGTCAGGGTTCCTCGCGCTGCCCTGCCCGGCCTGCCACCAAGCCCCCGCCGTCCCCGCTGCCCCTCGCGGGCGAGCGTGGGTTGAGGGTCCGTCCCCTCCCACCGCGGGGGTCACGCCCCCCAACCCCCCGCCGCGCAGCCCCCCCGGGGCGAGCGCCCCCTCCCCACTCCAGGAGGAGCGGCGGCCGCGGTGAAATATAAAGTTTATTCGCCCCAAAGTGACGCAAAATTTCCTAGAGCTCGGTGGCGGCGGCTATCTGCAGATCAGACCATGTGAGGGGCGGCGGGTACAAATAGGGCCGCGCGGGCGCCGGCTCGGCACTGGCAGCGGCCGCCGGGTGCCTCGAGGGCGCGAGGCCGCCCCGCCTCCCAGCCGGGACCAGCCTCCCCACGCGCCCCGCCGGTGGGTCCGCTTTGCTCTTGGCGCTCACCCGCGCTTCTCGCCAGAACTTCCTCCCCCTCGCGCAGGGGAGCTGCGGCCGCCGCCGCGCCTGGGCGGTGGGCTCGGTTCGGCCTCCTGCTCCCTCCACTCCGCGTAAGAGCAAGTGCTGGCGGCGGGCGGGGGGCGCGGGGCGCGCGAGGGGGCTTGAGGGGCTTCTTTGTCTATTGCATGCAGGGGCTTCGCGGCGTCTGGAGTACCAGAGGGAGACCCTGTAAAGATGGTCTTAAGCAAAGTGCTGTCCTGCGCTTCGGGAAAAGTTGCTTTTGTTTCAAACCCATGATTTATGTTTGATCTTTACTTTGCTGCCGTCGCGTGCAGGTGGCTGTATGCAAAGGCACTTGTGCAGGGAGCGTTGTGGTTGACACAGATGCCCAAATAATCCAGAGAACTCTCTGAGTGACACCTAAGCGGACGAGTCTCTGTGCGCTGGGGTGGTTTCGCTGTCAGAGCTGATGCACGCTCAGACACCTCCCAGGCCATTCAGAATGAGTGTAAAACTCCAACTCCAACGGCTGTTCTTCCACAGTGGTTGAAGTGTATAACCATTAGTTCCTTGGAAAGTGTGTGCATTCAAATTTGTTTTGAAAAAGCTGTCTGGAGCTCAAGAGCAGATTTAGCTCTGGAGTTAAGGAGCAGATTTCCTTTTGAACTGGGTCTTTGGCATATTGAATTGTTCCTTTTCAAGTTGGGGTTCTAAAGAATTTGAGAGGGGTAGAATTTCTAGGAGTCAGACATGACAAAGGCTTGTGGGTATGTATTTTTATGATCAATTTTGTCCAGAAAAATGAACCAGGTCAATGGATTATTTATGAGCCTGCTAGCTCTCATCATAGTAAGACGAGATCAAATATTTAATGTGTTTTGCCTTCAGTTACACAGGAAAAATGTCTAAGAAGGCAACATTGGGATTTGTGTTTCATGAAACAGAAGGGAACTCTGGGTAGCATTAGTGTTTGGGGTTTTAGGTGTGGCGGGAACACCCAGCTTTAACTCTTTGTCCCATTACTTGCTTTTATGTGAAGCCACTGAAGCCAGAAAGTTCAAGTGTTCCTACCTCAGAAATGTGTGTGTGGGGGGGGGGTGGTGGCTGTCCCAGCACGCAGGAGAGGCAGGTTCTTATGCGTCTTGTGCAAATTGGGCCAGCCATTTTGGGCATGGGTTTTCTTTTCTTTTCCCAGAGGAGCTGATTGAAACTGCTTCACAATTAATCAAAAGTCCCCTCAACACTGGTGATCCATCTAGGACATTTCAGATATGTAACTACCAGCACAGTCAAACCCGTTTCTTTAGTCTCCTTGTTTAAGGAATATATAGACTAGGAGGAAGGGCAAGGAGTAGTGATGACATTTTAATGGAATTGGCAAGACCTCAGAAATTCCTCTTGGGGGATTCTTAGAGTTGTCTGAGCATTTTGGTGAAACGTGGAGAGGCATGTCCAAGAGTTTCACAAATGGGTGAGGTGACTGAGGGATGGGGATGCTTGGCTGGAGGGGGGTTTAGGAGCATGGGTCGAGCTCTTTCTTATAGCAGGCTTGCAAAACACCCTGGATATCCCCCGACAAAGAGAAACGCAGGTAATTCCAGAAATTAAGCCAGTCTGTGGCTGTTCCTTCTCCTTCATACTTGCCAAATGGTATCCTTTGAGAGAACACAGAAGGCGGGGCTGTCTGAAGAAGCTTAGTTTTAATTTGGCTTAATGAATCAACAGGATATGGTTATGACTTGACTTTTTTCTAAAGATGTCTAGATGGCCAAAGGGGAAAAATTATGCAGTCACTTTTTTGTTGAGAAGGTAACTCGGGCGTCACTTATCCCCAGTGCCACTTCTGCTGCTCTGGGTCTCGTGGTCTCCCGCTGTAAAATGAGGGGAGGCCGGCAGAACACGGCGTGCAACTCATTCTGCAGCCGGAGCCCTCGCCTCTCTCCTTTAAGAAAATAGGAGTTGAAATGATGGTGCAAAAATACCTGAGGGCCAGGACTCAACCCAGATATTCCCATCAAATAGGGTCTTCTGGGGTCCCTCAGGTTTCACTCTAAGGCAGAGCTTTGCACACTCTGACACACATAAGTCGTTAATCGCGTCCTGCACCTCAACCAGCCAACGGGCCGGAGTAACCAACCCGGCTGCCTGAAAACCCTTTGCAAGATGCCTGGGCTGTGGTGCAGTAGCAACGGCTTCCAGGCAGTACAGATTCGGGCTGTGCCCGTTTTCCTGTCCAGTCCCTGAACTGTTGCCAACTCGCTGTCCTCTGAGGTTTGTGGTGTTCCACAGAACAGGCGTGGGTGTGGAGTCAAACACCTCATAAAAGTGCCTGTTTCTCCTCACATGCAGCAGGTGATGTAGATTCACCCTGTTCCTGTGGGGAACCCATTTCTGGGCTTAACTGGGCAACATAGCATTCTAAGGAAAGAGAACTGCCCTCTTCCTAGGAGGGAGCCGGACGGAAACTACGAAGCTAGCCTTCACTAGAAACCTGGCACAAATGGTTTGCCCTGAGCAGAGGGGTGAATTGCTTTCCTAGGGTGGGCACAACATCCCTCATCAGTGACACAGCCCCGTTGTTTCTAGTGGGATCTCATCGTGCCCACTTTGGTCCACACTCAGAAATGTTGGTCTGTGGGTGACATCTCTGCAGGAGGCATCCCTTCAGCCTGACCTTTGTTAGCTCTGGTGACTGGGAAGATGAATGCTCATTTACTGAATGTCAACAATGAGCTTTTAAACTGAGCATGTGTTTTCCCAGCCCTGTGTGTAATGAGGTGACAAAATGAGTAGAGATAAAACTGGTGTGAGGCAGTCTGACTGCCTTATTATTATTTCCCTTGCCCCCCCCCTCAACCTGGCAGCAGCTCCCACCCCAAGGCTGGACCAAGGGGACCTGTTAATGGGTATTTAAGCCATAGGACCGGATGGACCTCCATTAACTCCAGAAGCCTTTGGACAGCAAAAGGAGAGATGCACCCCAGTAACGTGGAGACATGGAGGTAATGTCCCAGGGTCCCCAGGCACTGCCAAGTGACAGATGGCAAGGAGAAGTTCTCCCCGGATCCTGAGGCCCAGTTCTTCAGGTCATCATTTGAGGTAGGGAGGGCAGAGGTGAGAGAGGGGTTGTGACAAAGCCAGGCAGTGATTTGGGAGAGCACTTCTCAGCCAAGTTGGGAAAAGAGCCAAGTGTGTGCCCTGGGGGAACCCAGAGCCCCAAGATGGGTGGGACCCTAGCAGGAGGGGACAAGTCCCTGGGCCTTTGCCTTCTTGAGTTTTGCATGGTCTTTCTGTCAAGGTCTTTGCATGGTCTTTTAGTCAAGGGGAAAAAAAGCATTCTATTTCCTTTGTTATTGAACAGCTGAACAAAATAAAATAAAATGATTATTTTTTTCTCTAACTAAGGGAATGTTTCCCTCTCAGGGGTGTAGAATTAGGGAGTGAGGGAACTGGAAGGACCCTGGACCTTGGCAGTGATGTGCTCCACATAGCTCTGTGGCTTTCTCGAGCTCGCCCACAGCATGTGAGGTCGCAGCCAGGCCTAGAACTTGAGTCTTCTGCATGTTGGCTCTTTCCTCTGATCCTGCTAATATTGGGCATGTTGTCTTTAAAATGCTAATGAAAGTATCAGGCTCTTTCCCTGGTTTCAGAGGAAAGGGAGGAGCTAGGAGGGAAGAGGCCAGAAGGGAGCGGGGAGATAAGCTATTCTGGTCACCAGGGAGGTTTGGCTGACTGGAGGTTTCCCAGCCCTGGCTGAGGGTTAGAAGTTTTGTTTTTCCCTTAATTTTTTCTTTTGAAAAATTTGAAATGAAAAGTCAGAGATACAGTCCAGTTTCATCAATTGTTAACATTTTGCCAATTTGTGCAGAAGGTTGCTCTCTCTAATTATATGCATATCTAATTTTTGCATATGTAATATATATAATTTGATGGATTATATAAAATATGTAAGATCATTAATATAATTATGCTATTTACATATCTGTATATAATATTTTTGTTGAAACCTTGAGAGTTTGTGGACATCCAGATACTTCACCCTAAATAATTTTAACACGTTTCCAAAGAACAAGGATTTTCTCCTACATAACCACAGCCTCATTATCATACCAGAGAAACTTAACATTGATACAAAACTATCATCGAATATACAGTTCATATTCTGATTTCTCCCACTGTCATTTTTAGCTTATGGGGTTACTTTTTTTTTTGAAACAGAGTTTTGCTCTGTTGCCTGGACCGGAATGCAGTGGCGTCATCATAGCTCCCTACAGCCTCAAACTCCTGGGCTCAAGTAATACTCCCGCTTTAGCCTTCTGAGTAACTGGAGACCACTATGCCTGGCTAATTTTTTTTCCCTAATATTTTATAGAGACGGAGTCTCACTGTATTGCTCAGTCTTGGTGTTGAACTCTTAGCCTCAAGCAATCCTCCAGCATTGGCCTCCCAAAGTGCTGGGAATACAGGTGTGAGCCACCGCACCCAGCTAACTTTTTGAAACTGTAAACCCCTAGGGATTAAAAAGTATTTCTTAAAAAAAAAATTATTTTTTTTTATTAAAAAAAAAAAAAAAGTATTTCTTGACTTCATCTCAGTGTGTATCTGAGAACTCGATCAATGTTGTATAATGATGAACTGATTTTTCATGAGTGTCCCCAACTGTGTGACTCACTGTAAAGAACATTTCAGAACGTTTTGACCTAAGAGTATAAGCACCTTCAAGCAACAACACCCAAACATCTGTGGCTGAAGAGGTGGCGTTTGTGGCCTCCATGCCCCTCCGCTCTGAAGTGCCCTCTGCCCCAGCAGCCACCTTCCTTCTCCCCTTCCTGCCCCTCCCAGAAAAATGGATCTACTTGCCCCCTCCTCTCCTTCACCACTCACATTTTATTGTTTAATTCCACTTCAAATCCCCCTTTCCTCCATGCTCTCTTCTCCCTGGCTCAGCTGCCACAAGTAAATCCACCCTCATTTCACCGCCCCCACCTCCCCTGCCCCAGGGCTGGGGTTTCTCGTCTCTTCTCCCTCTCTCCCTTTGTGGGTCTAATCATGTGTGTCTCACACAAAAGTAGTCTCAGTAATATACCTGTGTTAAGGAGAAGAAAAGCTGTGTTGGAAAATGCTCCCATGTGTTTTAGCTTGATTTCTATTTATTGCATAAATTGCATTTATCACAACAACAAAGGAGTGTTTGGAAGCTGTGACGCTCCTAATCATGCTTAATCTAACCTATCACCTGTTTTGAGTTTCCTTAAGTCTCTTTTCCATCCTTGTCCACATTTAAATATACAGCAAGAGTGAAAGCAGTTTCACTTTCTGTAAAAAGTTATAAGTTCTGAAATTAAGCAAAATAAGACCTTAAAAGTACCTAAAAGACACCTCCATGGAATCTATATAAGAGTCTCTCTACTTCCTTGTTCTTCTCTTCTCAAATTTAGTTTCCCTCAAGAATCAGAAAGAAGGTTAAAACAAATAAGTGACTTCTGATCAGTCTTACTGTCAACTGCCCCCACCTCCATTTTGTAGTACTTAACAATGCTGTGTTCTTCAGCTTTTATTTTAGATGTTTTAGTTTATAACATTTATTTCTGTGAGTGGGAAATATATTCCAGGTTCCAAACAACCGACCCACAAGTGAACATTTGCAACACAGACCGTTGATGGGTGTGCCTGCTGGTACTTGTCTCAAAGTCTGAAAGTGCAAACCGGCTCTTTAACCCCAGACGTGTCAGTCTTTTCCCGTCCATAGTCCATTCACATTCCTGTTGGGGCAGCCCTTCTCCTCCGCCCCCAGGATACATAGCAGATCTTCCTGACCTGTGAGGCGAGGAGGGGCAAAGCCCCTTAGGATGGACCCCTGATCCCGTCTGACCCAGTGCCTCAGCCGGGGGTCAAGTCTGCAGCACAGCAAGCTGTGGATCCGGCCCCCCACCCCACCCCACCCCAGGGAGCTGAGGCAGGTCTTCTGTGCTGAGGGCTGTGCAGCGCAGATGCCAGTCAGCAGGTATTTGAGCACAGAGACGCATAGCCACGGCCCCAGCTTCCAGGGGCACACAAAGCAAGTGTACGTGAAGGGATCATGGCGCATGCTCATCAATGATGAGTGACACATGAGTAATTATACAGAGTAAGAGAGACCATCTTGGGCTGGAGCGATGAGAGGAAGCTTCTTGAATGAGGCGGGTAGAAACTTAAGGCAGACCTCGGAGGGTGCAGCATAATTAGAGGACGGGAAGGGGAAGGTTGGGGGTGCCCATGGCGTGGTCGGTGGCCGGCTTGCCCCTGAGTAGCCTGGGGTGCTGGTTAAAAATGCAGATCCCTGGGCACCTACACGGGTCTCTTCAGTTAGCATCTCTGGGAGAGCAGCCCAGGAGTCTTGTTTACAAGTTTCCCAGGTGACTCCAAGCCACTGATTGAGAGGAATAAGCATGACCCGGTGAGGCCCGGGTCCACAAATCTTGTGGGCCTCAGTTTCCCTGGCGGGGTGTGAAGTAGAAAAGCAGAATGGGTCGCGTATGTGTGGTGGTGATAGTGGACATCAGTTCCCTGTCATTTATTGGTGCTTTCCACGTGCTAGACACTGAGGTAAGCATTTGCCATACTTTAATCCCCACAACAGCCTTTAGGAAGTAGGAATTTTAATGGTCTGCTTTTACACAGGAAGAAATGGAGACTGGGAGAGGTTAAGGGAGCTACCCAAAGCCACACAGCCAGGAAGTGGCGGATCTGGGGTTCCCGTGAAGATCTGTGAGACAGAAAGGAGAGCGGTGGGTTGTGGACCCAGGAGCTGTTGAATGATGACTCAGGAGGGAGGTTCGGCAGGTTTGGCTGGCTGTTCACTGCAGGGAGGGCTGTTCATGCCTGAATATGCCAATCCATTTCTTTCTATTAAGTCAAAATAAATAATCTGTTGTACTTTGGGGGAGCCTTGGAGTGCTCTGGAGCCCATCACAAACGGCTAATCCTCCAGACTTCACTCTGTGTGGAGAGACGCTCCCAGCTATCCTCCCCTAGGCAGGGAACGTTTTGGACAGAGACTCTTTTCTTTTCTCATGGTAACTGGCCCAAATGGCCCTGCGATTTCATCCTGTTTAATTCCTCTCCAAAAATTTAAACTGACTCTCCTACAAGGAATGCTTTGGATAAAGAGATGGCTGTGATAGCAGAGTTCATTTCCACCCCTCATGTCCAAAAAGCAAGCAGATTTTTTCCACCCCCTTCATTTCTATCATGAAATCTCTTTATCTCGTTTAGAAGGGGAGCCAGGAGTCCCTATGGCTTAAGACCTGTGACCCCGCACACTTCGGAGAACTCAGCACCCCCTTCAGCAGATACAAGTTCGAACCAATACTTTACACCGTGGAGCCTGTGGGGAAGAATCAACTAAAATCTGACGTCCTGTGACAGAAACTATGCAGGAGCAACAAAAGGAAGGCTTTTAAAACCTTAGGGCAACTTTGGCGCCGTAAACGTGAGGCGTCTAAACATGCTGCAGCAAGTCAGCGGGAATCCCCGGATGTGTGGGCACCGGCCTCTCTCCTTAAGCATGGTGCTGTTTTTCCTAGCGGTCGGTCTTCCTTTTCAGATTTTTGGCCTTGGCCTGTGAACTCCACAAAGACAGGATTGTGCCTGTCTTGTCTGCTTGTTTTTTGGACATGAGGGGTGGAATTGAACTCTACTATCCAAAACATTCCTTGGAGGACAGTCCATTTAAATCTTTGGAGAGGAATTAAACAGGATGAAATCCTCAGGGCTGGTTGGGCCAGTTACCATGAGAAAAGAAAAGAGTTTCTGTCCAGATCTTTCCCTGCCTAGGGGAGGATAGCCCTACCGCACAGTAGGAAGTTAGTCTTTGGTGAACTGGTGCTTCTCGGTGGAGAGGGCTGGAGTGATCGTTTATTGACTGGGGAGGCATCGGAGCTCAGAGCTCAGTGATTCCTGTCACCTGTGGTTGGCACCTTGGGAACTTCAGCCTCTCTGAACAGAGATCGCAAGTTGCCACTTGGGTATATGACCTATAATTAATCTTATCTCAGTGTTAAACCCATCATTCATGTGGGGTTGGTTTTGTTTTTGAAAATGGAAACGGAGTTTCCTGAAAAGTAAACTCACTTTGATCTTGACATGTGAAGTCAAAGTACAAGATTTCTGTAAGTCAAAGCACAACATTTCTGTAGTGTTTCTGCTTAGACTGTGCTAATGGCATCAAACAGTCAAGTAGAGTCATGAGAATTTCCAGAGGGCTGAGAGGTTTTCTGACAAATCATTATAATTCCATGCTTGTTCAGGTGCTGGTTGCCCTGGCTACAGAGAGAGTTTGTGGAAAGAGGAATGAAGATTTGATCAGAAGTCTAAATAGAAACAGTCTTATTTTTTTTTTTTTTTTTTTTTTTTTTTTTTTTTTTTTTTTTTTTTTTTTTTTACTGGGAGAGCAATGGAGTGGATTAGCACACTTCCAGGGCTGAGAAGCAGGAGTGTGAACAGAAAGTCAACCGTGACCATCAGCTGGTCAAGTGCATCACTGTGCTGCCCCTGGTGTGTGGAGACGTGGGGGGACAAGGCTCACACACACTAGGTTGTCGTTCCACAGCACAGCCGAGTTACATGGCACAACCTGTCACCTGCTCCACGTGGGACAACAGCACACATTCAAGGTGCAAAGGAAGGCTTCTGGGGCTTTTTCTGCCCATGAAGAAACTCAGAGGCTGCCTGGAGGAGGTCACAGCTGTAATATTAGCCTCGTTTGCAATCTTTCTACCCAGCAGGATAAAGATATCTTTATATATATATATAATTTTATTTATTTTATTTTATTTTTTCTCTATTTTTTGTCCTGTTAAAGGGGAAAAGATATATTTTTTTAAAAAGAAAGCTTTCAAGAGTGCACTCTCAGAAACTAACCTTAACAACTCAAACTTCTGTATTCCTGGGACATTTTGCTCTCAACCATGTTGTCTGCTGGTCTCAGTAGAAAAAGCCGGTCGGTGCTCTGTAGAGTCAGAAAATCGAAAAAGGAGTCCTTGCTCCACCGGCAGCAGCCTGAGGCAGGAAGGGGCCCAGGCACATGCCCTCTGCTCCTGGCAGCTCCAATTAGCCATGGGGGAGAGTTTTCCTCTCTCTGGGAGAGGCAGAGGAGTGAGTTGAAGAAAAGGAGATGTGTGTCTCCTGCCTGTTTGGTGGCTACACATGGCTGTGACTTTCTGTTTGCACCTGGGTTCTACACTCAGGGGAGGGGGTGCAACAGGAGAACCCCAGAAAGCAGAGCGGGATGGAGAGAGACCAGCCTCTGGGGAGAGGCAACCTGAAGTCATGAGTCGCCTGACGGATGCTCCAGGTTTCCTCACACTTGGGCCATTTCCACCTGTTGATAAACAATTTAAAAATTAAAAAAATTAAAAAGTACTAGGGCTATTTCAGGAGACAAGACTTTTGCAAAGGCTTAGAACAAAAATAGAGAATAGTGTATTATTCTTTCAGCAGCTGCTCATCATGGTTGCCAGGAAATCAAGATCAGATACCTTGGGAGCTGAATCCCTGAGGACCCCAGAGAACACACATTGCTTCCCCAAAATCTGACCCACACACAGTTTCCATCCTCTGTGTAGGATGCCCCAAAGGAGAAAATAAATGAAAGGCAAAACAAGTCATTTGGCTCCTGAGGCAGGAGGGTAACAAGTCACTGCTGTGGCTGCTGCTTCTGAGATGGACCTCATTTCCCTTCTATAGACCCTCCAGGCTGGGAGACAGGCCGGGGAAAGGGTAGGGGATGCAGTTTGAGCTTCGATTTAAATGAGAGGACAGTGGCGGTACTGAAGATGGGGAGAAGCTCCCACAGAAAGTGTGGCAGGGGAGGAAGGAGCGGTTCGGTTCTGCCAGTGCCATGCCCTGTGGCCACAGTCAGGAAAGCGCTGGATCCTACCATTTGGTCTTCAAGTTCCTCCTTGTTTAATGTGGAAAACATCATTGATAAAAGCCAGAGGGAAGTACGGAGCCCTTCTCGGGCAACACAACCAGAGCCCACCAAGTTCAAGTTAAATTCAGCTGTGTGTTTAAATATAATATATTGACATCTCATCATCTCAAAAATAAAATCCCTTGGCCTGAGAAATGCTTACTTCTGGTGCATGAGAGGATGTGTGGTTATTTAAAAAGTCTATTCCGTCTAGCTAAGGTGCCAAGGAAGTGGGGATCAGGGAGAGGCTAGACAGCAGCATACAAGGTGAGTAGAATGAGGTTTCATCGAGATCACTTGGTAGAGATTCAGAAATTCATATTCTTGTGAGTGGTGTTTGTGTCCTTGAGGCTGGGGCGGTCAGAGGCACGGTTAGGGTAGAGCCTAGGACATCGACCCCTTACGCATACACACCCTGGCTACATAGAGCTGATTTATCTCTTGTTGCTGTAGCTATTTTTGGAAATAATCAATTCCTTTAAAATTTTTATTTTCCACTTTAAAGAAAAAAAGAATACAGTGAACAGAAAACTCTAATTACTTATATCCCCTGGTGTTCATGTCTAATCCTTGCCAATATTTATATCCATAGTCATCAGTGTGAAGCTACTACTTTGTGTTCTAATTTTTCGCTCACTATGTTTTTGTCTTCACATATGTAGATAGTTAAATTATAGTCACTGAAAATGCCAGATGGGAGGGAGACATACATTTCCACTTTTATTATTAATAGCTACCAACTCCTAGCCTCCCTCCTATTGCAGGTTTTGGAGGGTTAGCCTCAGATCTCTGCAGGTATGAATAGTCCATCCTTGGCCACCTTTTCCTAGAAAGGTCTAATGTGATCTTAGCTAATCAAAAACATGTTTCATCTCCCAAACTGTTTCAAGAGTTTGAAAAGCCCAGGTCTCGAAGAAACAAAGCAAGCTAAAAGGTCTTGGCTTCTTATAACTTTATAACAGGACATAAGTTTAAAGTCCAAAAGGGCTCAGATTTCTACCCCATGTTTGAAGTCTCAGATGTTAATCCAGACAAGAGCCGAGTGGACTTCCCTGTACCCTGGCCCACAGCAGGGAGATGAAGGTGTAGCAGCCCCGGCGCAGCCCTCCCCACAGAGGTGTGTGGGGACAGAGACACACGCCACACCAGCATGAGTAACCTGCAGTCTCTTCTCCCTGGCTCTCCTGGATGCAAGGTGACCCTGCCTGCCCACTGTTGCTAAACAACAAGTGGCTTAGCCACAGGAGTGCTGGGGAGTGGCAAGAAGAACTGGTGAGCAGCAGTGCCATTTAAGGCACAGAAGATAGATCATGTCCTTTCTGTCTTAACTGATAGGAGTCTGGGAACAAGATGGCTTAGACTTTCAAGTTAGTCTAAAAGACAAATTTCCAGTCGGACTTGCAGAGGCATAGCGGGAACACAGAAAGGCCAAGTGCAGACAGAGTAGACACAGCTGGAGGCAGTTAGAATCTGCCCAAAGCTTCCCAGACCTGGGTTAAGGGAAAAGTGATAAAGTCCACAGCTAAGGAGCCAGGAGTGCCTCACGAAGAGTGGCTTTTTCCACTTCTCTCCTTTTGCTCTTTTCCTTTTAAAATCATATGTACAGTTTATATAAAATATAACTTTAGATGTTCAGCTTAAATGATGAGGAGGACTATCCCTACCTACTTACTTACAGGCAGAAACTCCTGCTTTATTTGTTGTTGTTTTCCCAGCATAACATCCAGGACAGAGTGAGGCCTCTGTGAAGCTTTGGGGTGAGCCTCTTCTTACGTTCTTCTGAATTACTGGCAAACTACAGGGTGAGATCTGGTCCCTCAAAGTGAAGCAAGTGCTTTGTTCTTAAATAGAGCCTGTGCCAAACCTTGTTGATTTGCTGTCTATTTTTGTTTATTTTGTTGTTTCCTTTTCAGATTACTTGTGCTTTGACACCCTGTATAGGTTGAAAACTTAGTTTCTTTTATTGACTCTCATATAGCAGATAGGCTGTCTCACATTTAACATACGCATTTGTAATACCATTAACTAGCGTAGTTTAAGATGTATGATGAGTTCATACCACAGACAAGTAAATGCCTAATTTTATTCTCCTCTCTCGGTGTGCCTTTCCGACAGAGCTCTCAACCCCATCGATACAAAGCTGTGAGGTGATCCACAAACCCAAGCATCCACCAAGAACTCAGTTCCAGTCCTTGGCAGATGGGCATTGGTGCCATTCACTAACCAGGATGGAAACCACGCCCTTAAATTCTCAGAAGGAAGTCTCAGCCTGCAAGGATGGAGAAGATTGTCAGGA
The DNA here is from genome assembly GCA_008086735.1 of Cheirogaleus medius. Lineage (NCBI taxonomy): Eukaryota > Metazoa > Chordata > Mammalia > Primates > Cheirogaleidae > Cheirogaleus > Cheirogaleus medius. The sequence continues at coordinate 35,157,784 of VBSM01003215.1, read as the reverse complement.
AAACGGAGTTCTACAGAAGGGTGTCCCTGCCCCCGGAGATAAAGCAGAGTCCGGCCAAATATCCAACGGGTACTCCGCGGTTCCAAGCCCTGGTGCGGGGGACGACACGCGGCACTCTATCCCGGCTGCCACCACCACCCTAGTGGCTGAGGTCCACCAAGGGGAGCGGGAGACCTGGGGGAAAAAAGTGGATTTCCTCCTCTCAGTCATTGGCTACGCTGTGGACCTGGGCAATGTCTGGCGCTTTCCCTACATATGTTACCAGAATGGAGGGGGTCAGTATCACGGCCACGAGCAGACTCTCCGACGGGGGCTCGGGTTGGTCGTAGATCCTCTTGAGAGACCAGAAGATAGATCATGTCCTTTCTGTCTTAACTGATAGGAGTCTGGGAACAAGATGGCTTAGACTTTCAAGTTAGTCTAAAAGACAAATTTCCAGGAAGCCAAAAGCTTAAGTCAGCAAAATCTGACCTTGCACATGTTGAGGATCACTTGTGCTTCATTTGTTGAAGGTCCTCCTGCCCATCCTGCGTTATCTGAGTTCGGTCCTCCACCAGCCAGAAGGGAGGGAATGGCCATCAGCACTGTGCTGAGTTCCTTCACTCCTGCTGGCAGGTTCTCCTCGGAAGAGTCCAGAGGGTTAGATCTGCATAAAGAAAAATTGGGGGGTGGCTCCAGAGTCCCAGACCCTTCTGGGCCTTTGGACCTGTGTGAGGTCAGAGAAAGGCATCAATTTAAGTTCAGAGTCTTAAGTTACCAGTCTGGGCATATTCCAAAGCTGGACCCAGCCATAGCATGACATTAATGCCAAGCCCAAACCAGGCACTGGTATACTTTATATCTCCTACGAGAATGTTAGATATTTTAGGCTAGAGACCTTATCTTGTTCCTTCTTGTACCCCTAAAGCCTCTAGAGTAGTTAACTTGTAGATTATCAAAAATAGTAGCTGACTGTTGCATGGATACGGGAACCTGGGGGAGAGTGGAGCAGGGGAGAGAAGGAGTAGGTATGGGGCCTCCATGCCAACACTGGACTTGTTATCAGAATAGGAAAAGGACAAGGACAGGGTGTCAAATTAGTCAATATTTATTGTGATGGGAGTTCTGGCAACCAATTTGGGAGGGCAGCTAAAAGGAAGTTTCGGGATAATTCATTTGTGTCACCCTCACCCTCACTTCTGTGGCCAGACACAAACTTGCCTGGATTTGCTGCTCTTAAGGACTTCTGTCCATGTGGCTGCAAAGACAGTTCCCGGGGCACCCAGGAAGCTCACAGCTTCCTGCCTGGGAGGAGCAGAAGTCATATACCTTATCTCCAGGTGGAGAGGACTAACCTTTAGCCTGAGTGCTATATAAGGGGCGGGGTTACCAGTGATGTTTTCTCTACGCTCATTCCAAAGTATAAAGCCATCAAGCAAACCCTTTGGACAAAGCCCACCACAAAAACACAACATGGTTTTTATTCTCAAGCAGGTTTATCCAGTGTGATTATAAGTTATGTAGACCTTTCTGAGCTGTACTGATTTCAGATTTCTAGGTTCAAAGCATTTTATGGGAGGGAAAGTCATCAGGGAAAATCACAGCTGACTCACTCTTTGGGCTAAAACTCAGGTTGCAGGTGGGCATTCCCCAACCTGGCATTTCCAAACTCAGCCTCAGCCACAAGATCCAGGAGACACCAGCATGCCCAGTTATGCAGCACCTCTGTGCTTTCTTGTTCCATGAAAAACTACCCTTTTCTGCCACCTCTGCAAAGGTAGCTTGTGAGGGATCATTCTGGCTCAGTGGAATTATGGAAATAGAGTCAAATGTCAATAATCAAGTGTCTGGAGTCACACCAATGAATAAAGATAGTAATTCAGTGACTCCAAGACAGTTGCAGCTATTGTTACAGATTGTTATACCTGATCTGTTCCAAGGGTCCCAAATACTAGTTGTGTCAGAGTCACCTAGGGAGACTGAAGGCATTTTGTGTTACACCCATACCTGGAGATTCTGCATGAGAAGGTCTGGGGTGGACCCAGGAATCTAGGTGTCAGTTTTTAACCTCACCAAGTAATTATGATGCACGGCTGGGTTTGGGAACCTCAGCTCTCCTCAACCCTGTCATGTTACAGGGAGGACTTTGGGGCTCAGAGAGGGGAAGTGGCCAGGGTTCTCCAGGCAGTCAGAAGTAGAGGTGGGCCTAGTGCCCGTTCTGTTCACTCCCAAAACTAGCTTTCTTTACATTTATTCTATTGGCCTCCTCTACAAAACCTCATTTTAGCTGTGGAGCTCTGTCTACTACCACTTCTGGCAAAGACTAAAACTAGGGGAGCACGGTGTGAAGTCACTCAGCACAGGGTGGCTTTGTGATGCTTGCACATCAGATGGTTATGTGATTCTGGGCATGACAGATCAGCTGGGATAGCTGTGAGCAGGGAGTGAAATTGTCTTTCATCTGCCTCAGGGGCGTTCCTCCTCCCCTACACCATCATGGCCATTTTTGGGGGGATCCCGCTCTTTTACATGGAACTCGCGCTGGGGCAGTACCATCGAAATGGATGCATTTCAATATGGAGGAAAATCTGCCCAATTTTCAAAGGTAACTCAAGGTTTTGGGTGGGTGAGTGAGTGGGGCCTCCAAGGAAGTGGTGATTTCCATGAATGGGTGGGAGCTGGGGACCTTCTTCTGGAAATCAGTTAGGCCTTAGGTATCCCTGGAAGATAACCTGGGTAATTAAGTTTTTGACTACTCAAATAGTGTGAAATTGTTCAAGGAAAACAGAATAAAGGGTAATTAAAAGTAAACTAAATTTAAAAATTTTAAAGCATTAACAGCACACATAAATATTTTCTAAAACATGTAACCTTACAAATCCATATGAGTAATTTGCTGTGTTACTGCTTTTTCAAACATCTCCCAGAGTCCTTGGGGAATGACATGGGTGGTAGCACCCACCCTTCCCTTTCCCCTGGGCTGCAGGCCTCTCCAACACCCTGTTTCAGCCTTCGCTGTTGGGCTACCCCGTAAACTTGGCCTCTCTCCCCTGTCTCACCCACTGCCCAGGGATCGGTTACGCCATTTGCATCATTGCCTTTTACATTGCCTCCTACTACAACACCATCATGGCCTGGGCGCTGTACTACCTCATCTCTTCCTTCACGGACCAGCTGCCCTGGACCAGCTGCAAGAACTCCTGGAACACTGGCAACTGCACCAACTACTTCTCTGAGGGCAACATCACCTGGACACCCCATTCCACGTCCCCCGCTGAAGAGTTTTACACGTAAGTGCATGTAAGTGAGGGGGTGGTCTGTTAGCGACAGGCCACACCCCTGGGGTTTGGCTTTGTAGGAAGAAGGCAGGAGCCGAGAGCTCTTCACCCATCTCCTGGCAGATTTCTGAGAGATGAAGCTATCAGGGCTGGGGGAGCAAATATGAGCGACAGAGTGGCAGGGCCAGAAGCTCTACCTCAAGGGCTCCATAATCCAGCCCTTGCGCACCTCCCCACCTCCATTCTGATGTGCCAAGCCAGATTGCCCCGGCATGCCCAAGCAGATCCCTGCATTCACATTCCAAAACTATTTCTCTGCATCAAACCACCCTTCTTCCTGGGTCCTCGTCTCAGCTAGCTGTCATAGAAGCAAAGCATCCTACAACTTCAATAGTTCAAAACTGTTCAAATAATTTCTGGTTTAATGTGTTGACTTCTTAAGTGGAATCTACCTTTTGGAAGAAGATTCTTGCTGAAGGTAGTATTTTTTAATGCTAGAACTTCAGACAATGACAACCCAAAGAGAGAGCTCCTTTGGGAAAGGGGAGAGGAGCCCACTACCCACACATATACATCCTCCTGTACCCAAAAGCCAGTCATATTGGTCAAAGGGGTTCAGGTCCCAGCCAGCAAAGGGGAGACCAGGAAGTCTGCCTTTGGGCTGAGCCCTCCTGCCAGGGGCGGCAGACTGAATGTGCATCTTACTCCTTCAGGATGGGCAGGGCCAATCCCAGCTCTTCCTGGGGCTCAGTGGCCACTTGCAGGACCATGTCCAGTTTCCCCCAGGCTCCCTTCTAGAGGTATCACAGATTGTGTGCCCAGATCACTGTCCTGACCCTCTCATGGGCCTTTCTTTCTCCTGTACCCTAGGCGCCATGTCCTGCAGATCCACCGGTCCAAGGGACTCCAGGACCTGGGGGGCATCAGCTGGCAGCTTGCCCTCTGCATCATGCTGATCTTCACTGTTATCTACTTCAGCATCTGGAAAGGTGTCAAAACATCCGGCAAGGTGAGGAGGACTCTGGCCGCTGATCCAGGCCTGCCAAGGTGCCCACAGAGTCTTCAAACGTAGAACCCAGTAGCCTGGACAGCTACTGGTCAAGGGACAGTCGTCATTTCCTTCAACGCCAAACACATTCCATGATGCTCAATCTCTCTCTTCTCTAAATCTGTTAGAAAATGCTAGAAATGGGCCAATCTCAAGAACCATTATATGATTTTTTTTTTTAAATTCCTTTAACCCACTGGTAGTATCACAATTAGTAATAGTGGCAATAATTTACTGGAAACCCATCATGGACCATGTTCAGTGCTTTATATACACAGGCCAACTCTGTTGTTTCCTGCTAGATATTTGCCCATTCTACAGATGCGGAGCAGGCTTTGAGGTTTCTATTGGCCAAGCTGAACCAGATCCTTATCCGCCTGATTTTGAAGGCTGTGATCTTTCTGCCACACCACCTTGTCTACTAAAATGACAGAAAAAAGGTGGATCTCCTTTCTCGAGGCCTTCAAGAATAAAAGACAGTGATATCCACCCATCTCCCTCCCCATGCTGATAACCTGTGTTTCTGCTCTCCTTCCTTACAGGTGGTGTGGGTGACAGCTACCTTCCCTTACATCATCCTTTCTGTCCTGCTGGTGAGGGGGGCCACCCTACCCGGAGCCTGGAGAGGTGTTCTTTTCTACTTGAAACCCAACTGGCAGAAACTTCTGGAGACAGGGGTAAGATGGGGGAAATGGTACGCACCTGTCATTTTACTAAATGAAGCTAGTCCTCCTCTGAATAGGATGGTAGGGACAACTGAAATTTGCTTTCAGTGTGCAAGTCTGCAGTGACGTTTAAAACCAGAACTACAAGCACAAAAAGCACAGTTGAGGCCACTGGATGGGTTTATCATTCCTAAATGATAGGAAGAGAAATTACATTTGTTTGCACTTGATATGTGACCATTCCTGGAATGTGCCTTACAAGCTGGTCTCCCACCTCTGTGCAAAGCCACATGGAGGCACGAGAGGTGCTGGCCCCACAGGTGCCTACTGTCAGCCTGGGTCTCACCCCCACCCCGATGCCCTTATCCCTGCTGTGTTCCAGGTATGGGTGGATGCTGCTGCTCAGATCTTCTTCTCTCTTGGTCCGGGCTTTGGGGTCCTACTGGCTTTTGCTAGCTACAACAAATTCCACAACAACTGTTACCAGTGAGTATCTGGGGTCCTCAGGCAAAGCTTGAAAGTGGGGTAAGCAAAAGTTAGCTAGTCTGGAGGAAGGTGATTGAACTGATGGCCTGAAACTTGACCAGGCTCTGGCCATGATGACACTACCCCTTGCGAGTACTGCAGGTCCCTGACCAATTCACCCATGGCCAGAGCACCCACCCAGGCCGTAACTTCACTTGGGCTACTCAGAGGTTGCTAGAGTCCCTGTGTATAGAAAAAGTAATAATTAAGAAATTCTGAGGCTGGGTGCAATGGCTCACACCTGTAATCTGCACTCAGGAGGCTGAGGTGGGAGGATTGCTTGAGGTCAGGAGTTCAAGACCAGACTGAGCAAGAGTGAGACCCCATCTCTACAAAAAATAGAAAATTAGCCAAGCATGCTGGCACGTACCTGTAGTCCCAGCTACTCACGAGGCTGAGGCAGGAGGTTCATCTGAGCCCACAAATTTGAGATTGCAGTGAGTTACGATGATGCCACTGTACTCTAGTCTGGACAACAGAGCAAGACCCTGTCTCAAAAAAAAGAAATTCCAAAGCAGATTTATAAAAATTGTAACACATAATTAAATAGTTAGGTTTAATTAGTTAATATGTTTAACAACAAAAATTGTAATGTGACCATTTGTTTTATGTATGTATATAAAAAAAAGTAAACTGATTGAATTATTTTGACTAACACAAAATGCCACAATTTTTTCTTACAAAAACTCACTTCAGAAGTTTTAATAAAACTGGGAGTGTTGTACTAATTATGATTTAAATATCACTCATCATCTTTAAACTTTTAATGTTCTATCGCAGATGGCAGTGTCCAGCAATCTATTTATGCTATTCATAAGATAATTATAGAATTTATTTTTTTAAAGGTGGGGGGTGATTCACTTGTACCCCTTTAACTGGGACACCGGCCTGAAGTTGTATGATGAAGTCTTTTAAAAGTGTCAGGGTATCTCTGTGGCAGTCTTTTGACTTTATTTGAAGATAATGTCAAAGTCTAAATATGAAGACTTCACAAATGTGAAGCCTCATCTTAGCCCCCATTCCAACCTGGGCCCTGCTTCTGAACTAGGCCTATTTGAAATGAAGGGGTGTGTGTTGTGCTGTTTCACAATAGGTCTGCCTTTTAAAACACCCCTTAGGCTGGGCACGAGGGCTCATGCCTGTAATCCCAGCACTTTTGGGGCCTGAGGCAGGAAGATGGCTTGAAGCCAGAAGTTCAAGATCAGCCTGGGCAACATAATGAGACCCTATCTCTACAAAAAAAAAAAAAATAAGAAAAATTAGCTGGGTGTGGTGGTGTGCACTTGTAGTCCCAGATACTTGGGAGGCTGAGGTGGGAGGATCACTTGAGCCCAGGAATTCAAGGCTACAGTGAGCTATGATGGCACCACTGCACTCCAGCCTGGGCTACAGAGCAAGACCCTGTCTCAAAAAAACCCCAACCTGCTATTCTCACTAATCACAGCAATTTGTGCTTCCAGCCTGGGAGGTGGGCTCTGGGAGAAGGGGAAGGGACACCAGACAGTTCAGCCTGATGGCCCTTGGCAAGCTGGCCTGTCTCCAGGAGGGCAGGCACACAGACAGATGCTCCTTAGACTCCCAACCTTGGAACTGTCTCAGACCCCTTGGGTTTCTCACTCCAGAGACGCCCTGGTGACCAGTGTGGTGAACTGCATGACGAGCTTCGTTTCGGGATTTGTCATCTTCACGGTGCTAGGGTACATGGCTGAGATGAGGAACGAAGATGTGTCTGAAGTGGCCAAAGATGCGGGTAAGACCTTAGGTTCTGTTTAGGTCTCCTGCTCCTACTGAATTGCTTGGCTTTGAATCTTCAGAAATATATAACTTTTAAATTATTTCCAAATTCTGCCTTAAATTTTTCAAAGATTTGAGAGAAACTCAATGCCTTGGAGATCTCAACCCTTTCCATGCATTCAGGCCACGTGGGGATGGGGCAGCTCCCTTGGTGCCCAGGAGTGGGGGCTTCAAAAACCTACAGGCTTGAAAATATGACTGGGATGATTAGCAGTAAAACCAGTGGGTTTGGGACCTGTCATGGTCTTGGGATGGCTACAAGTCTAGTGAGCAAATAACTATTCTTAGAACTGCTCCTTGCAGAAAAATAAAATGTAACCAATGTGGCTACTCCACTGTGAAGTTTTCATGGAGTAAGAAAAGATCAACAGAAGTTGAAAAAGAGATGATTGGATCTAGAAGATGAGTGCCAGGGCTTTCTTGCTAACATACTGTGTCTCTGGCCTGATGTAGTGCTTTGACCAAGCCTGTACCCCAAATGAGGGTACCCCTAGCTAGCCCATGAGAGGTTGAAAATGTGTCCCTCATACTATCAATAGGGATTTTAAAATAGCAGGAGGTCTTTATTCCAAGGTTTCTGTGACTCTACTGAAATCAGTTTAATATTTCCTGCTGGTCTGGAGCTAAAGACATCAGAGGGACTAAAGGCTGTGAGACTTTGGAAATATCAATCCTGGCCCTGAAAAAGCCACTGAATTGTTATATAGTAGAAACTCTTATACTTGTGTGCAGCTTTACTAGTCTTAGGAGTCTCTGCTCTGTTTCCATCTCCCACATTAATCGAGGTACACACTTTTCAAGATGGACACTGTCTGCCCACCAGAATGTCAGGTGGCCAGGTGAATGGTGTGGAGTGTGAGGAAGCACTTGGGTGCGTGTCAAGGCCTGATTCACGTGTAAGATCTTGCAATAAGAATTGTTGTTGTGGCTGAGTTTTCCTCTATGACATCTTTGTAGGACAGGTCTCAGCAACCACCTCTTTTCTCCCCCTCTGTCTCAGGCCCCAGCCTCCTCTTCATCACATATGCAGAAGCTATAGCCAACATGCCAGCGTCCACGTTCTTTGCCATCATCTTCTTCCTGATGTTAATCACGCTGGGCTTGGACAGCACAGTGAGTGAATGGGGAGGGAAGATGGGCTCTGGGAGGATGAAGAGGAAAGGTGAGGAGGAGGAGGAAGAGGAGGAGGAGGAGGTGGTGGCAGCTATACTCCTTCCCTCCCATCCTGGCCATCTCTGGTGCTTCCCAGGTCCCTGGTTCACTCCTCAGTGATGGCACTTACCACCCTCTAGTACTGTAGAGACATTAATGAGATAATGTGGGTAACGTGCTGACACCAGCCAAGGACTCAGCATATGTGAACTGTCATTATTGTGCACTGCCCTTTGCCCACATGATGGCACCTAAAGGCCAGGGTGAAGTACTTGTGTCTCTGCCCTGCCTAGCATTCAGCTCAGCAGCTTGCACTTGGCCTTTCTGGTGCAAAGTTTCCCCAAGAGACCTCACATTTGAAATTCTGTCCATACATTATATTTTCTTTCCTGGACGTCCTTAGTGAAGGGTTCTAAATGACAGTGTAAAACAGGGAAATATACTTCTAGATGCTTTCGTGGGCCAGTGAGTCAGGAGAACTGGTCATGATCTGCTTGACTAGTCACTCAGCAATCTTACCCCTCCCTCCTGTTCACTGTCCTGAAGTCCACAGACTTGTTCCAAAGCCTCCACCGTGACCGTGTGCATGTACCTCTCAGTTTGCAGGCTTAGAGGGAGTGATCACAGCTGTGTTGGATGAATTCCCGCACATCTGGGCCAAACACCGGGAGTGGTTTGTACTCGCCGTGGTCATTACCTGCTTCTTCGGATCCCTGATCACCCTGACTTTTGTGAGTACCATGCCCCTCAGCTTTGAGTTGGCCTCCCTTAGGGCAATAGAAGGCTACGAGAGGCTGTCCCTTTCCTTCCATCCCACATGGTAGCCTGGCTTTGGGGCCAAAGGAAGGGGGATTGTTACTCCCATTAAGAAATTTGTCATCAAGAAGAAAGTTGTTTCTGGCAGCATCTGTTTGAGAATCTGTGCAAGGTATCTGGAGGCTCTAGCATTTTACAACAGATCCAGCTAGATTTCAGGCTTGGCAAAATATCTGGAGAAAACTTAGGATTTTCTTTTCCAGTCTATTTCCACTCCTTAGGGCTGCTTTCATGGGACTGTCACCTTGATGTCCTGATATGCAGAACATCTGGAGGCTGGTATCTCATATGTGTAATGCCACTCTGTCTCCTCCAGAATTTGCAGTGGTAAAGAAGTCAGACCCTTATCGGCAATTTTTTTTTTTTGGCAGCCGAAATACTGTAAAGCCTGCATCAGATAGTATCCACGGGCATCCTAGGCTGTGTCCTCCTGACTCAAGGCAGATTTTGCAAATATGCATCTTCAAGCAGTGACTCCAGTGGCCTTGGAGCTTCAGAGAGTTGGTGGGGTGGAGCTGAGTAGAACCCAAAGGAGTCATGAGTTAGGACAGATGGCAACTGTGACCAAGGTCCTCAATGTGTATGGTGTCATGGACCCTCCCAGATTCAGTCTCTAGAGGTGGAAGTTCTCCAGGAACACAATAGGTGTTTAGTAACTTGAAGAAAGTTGAAAATAGATTCAGAGGCCCTTTGGAGTTTGTTTCTTAAAATTTAGTGGGGAGAGGAAACAAGCAAGAAGAATGTGTTCCATAGGGCAGGAAGAGGTGTCTTACAGGGTGAGTACCTGGCCCACATTGCAAAGGCCAGTTCAAGGGGCAGGCTCTGGGATCCTTATAGTAGGTCCAAGGTGGGAATTTTCCAGAAATATCCTATGTTAAGAAGCTTCTGCAGACCTGTGTAGTAAGGAGAGGCAGCGCCTCAGAGGGCCTTTAACTAGGCTCACGCTCTCATTTCCAGGGCGGGGCCTACGTGGTGAAGCTGCTGGAGGAGTATGCCACGGGGCCTGCCGTGCTTACTGTCGTACTTATAGAAGCCATTGCTGTGTCTTGGTTCTATGGTAAGATGCTTCCTTCAGCCCCGCTGGGATCCTTTCTACACGACCCAGCCAGCACAACAGAGAAGGGCTGATTTCATCAAAGAGAGGCAGGGAGGGGCAGTTTACAGGTATGACCTCTTTATGGTTCTGTAAAATAATCTCAGCCATGTGCTTTCCCAGAAATAGGTCATTTCCTCCGTACTCCCACTCAGTACAACAGATTGCCCGTCCTCTTGGGAGGACACTTTTTTCCCTTCCAAGTTTGAATGTTTACCCAGTGGAGACAGGCTAAAGCAGTTCCATGTAGCTCATCCACGGTAGTTAAGATCCTGATGGGCTCTAACAATTGAACAGACAATACAGATTTAGTGCGCAGCGAATGCATTTGCAGAATGTACAATATACTACTGTTAAATGGAGTGGCTCCAAATTTAAATTTCTCAAGGAAGAGCTCCTTCCAGAGCCCTGAGACATAGCTTAGGAGCTTATCTTCTAGGGAAGAGGCAAGAATGCTTTTATTTGTGCTGTTTGCCTTGGTAAAGTCCCCAGTTCACTCCCCTCTGGTCCTGGGATGGAATTTGATAAGGGCAAAACCACCAGGGGTGCAGGGAGTGAGCTGACGTTGGTCCATTGGCAGAGGTCCCAGGAACCCCTGGATGGGGATGGGGAAGGCACAGTCAATTGAAAAGAAAAACACCAGCTTCAGAGATGCCTCTCTTTCAAATCAAGAAGTAATTATTTTATTCTAAAAATATATTTATTGGCAGGGTGCAGTGGCTTATGCCTGTAATCCCAACACTTTGGGAGGCTGAGGTGGAAGGATTGCTTGAGCCCAGGAGTTCAAGGCTGCAGTGAGCTATGGTCACACCACTGTGCTCCAGCCTGGGCAACAGAACAAGACCCCATTTCTTAAAAAAAAAATTTATTTATTTTCTTACTATGATAATAAACCACTTTAGAATGGTAGTCATTATGAAGGGGAGGGCACATTTGAGTTGCACATGGGCCCAGTTTTTTTAAAAGATGAAATCCTCCCCACTTCCTTGGCAATTTAGACGACAAAGTTCAAAGTGTATGAACTGCTATAGACCTGCCCTGGGAACTGCTGGGAGCTCCCAGGGAAGCAACCACCCAGCACTTCCCCTTTCTCAATTTCTCACCCGTTGGTGGGAGTTCTCAGTTCTCACTTCCGCACCAGTTACTTTTTATAGAAGAACCTTGATCTTGATCTGGCATATGAATGGGCAATATTGTGGTTAAAATTTTCTCTGGAATGTTTCTAGCATAACGGTCAAAGTCAGTCTCTGTTGGGCAGGATCACCATTCCTAGACAGAATTCAACTTTCTTTTCCATAACAATAAAATCAAATGTACACTGATATCTTAGAAAGGCAATGTGGCACCAAGAGGGGATGTTAGGTCTCTTCCCAGTGTCCATCAATCTTCCCACTCTATGTAGAAAGAGCTTTGTTTGCTTGCCATAAAAATACAACTTTGTGACAAGTCCCCCAGTCCCACTTTCAGACAATGTTGGTGACCCTGCGCTTCTCCCATGGAGAAATTCCAGAGCTGGAAGTTTGTTCTGGGTAGGAATTCCAGCTCCCTTCCTCCTTGTCATTCCCAGTGCTGATCCCAGTGATTCTGACTCACCCTGAAAATCAGGAAATAGGACCATCCCCGTCCTCTCTCAGTCAGTCTCTTTCTCTTTTGGGTGACTTTAGGCATCACTCAGTTCTGCAGTGATGTGAAGGAAATGCTTGGCTTCAGCCCTGGATGGTTTTGGAGGATCTGCTGGGTAGCCATCAGCCCTGTGTTTCTCCTGGTGAGTTGTCATTTCCCTTCTCCTTCTTGCCCCCGGAAGACACTTACAAAAAATAAATTTTATTTAAGTATAACATATACAGAAAAGCATGCAAATCCTAAGTGTACATCTCAAAGAAATTTTATAAATTGAGCACACCTATGTAGTCAAAACCATACCAAGAGACAAAAACATGACCCACACTTCAGTAGCACCTCTTGTGCCCTCTCCCAGCCTCTCTGCCCACCATGGCTCCCCACTCTTCTGAATTCTAACACCATAGAGCAGTCGGGGACTTAGTCACTTTAGCATACCACTCCCCTGCCCAATGATGACAAATACCATTCATTGAGCACTCAGTGCCAGGCCAGACTTTAGGTTAAACTTACACCCATTGCTCTTTTAATCCTCACAATAATCCTATGAACTAGTTATAGTTCCGGTACTCCCATTTTACATCTAAGGAAATTGAGACTTAGCAATGTTAAATGAAGGGGTCCAAAGTCAAATAATAAGTAGAACTGTTCAAGAGCAGGGAAGGATTTACTGTGCTGCTCATGAAGGCCCTGGAAGGGGTCTTAGTAATTTTGTATTTATAACTTGACATGCATTTTCTTAAAGAGGCCCCCCATTAAGGTCCTCAAACATAGATCTGAGTCAAAAGTAAAATACATTTATTGCTGAAGGACCTGGGTGGGAAAACAGCCAAGCTCCAAGGGGTGTCTGTTTGTGGAGAGGTGTTTGGTATTTCCTTCACTTTTGCTTCATGTGCCCCTGCTTCCCTCCTGGTGTCCACCTGGAGATGTTTGCCTGAGGTGGGTAACACCCTACTGGCCCCCCAAGTGCACTCAGGTAGCCTGGGGTACACCCACGCCACGCACACCAGCAGGGATTACTCTTCAGTTATTTCATTTATCTGTAACTTTATTTGGGGGGCTTTTTGATCTTTTAGAACCAGAAAAGTTGTTAGACTGTTCCTTTAGTCTACCTCCAGCTTATTTGGAGGATCTGGGCCATCCCATTTTGTCTTAGGACACTTCTTCGGCATGTAGCTGTCCTTTCCCCCCTTTCAAAATAGTCCTTGTTATATTCTGTGTTTTGACTTTCTTGGGGCAACCCTTTATTTTTGGTACCTTTTTTGTGCCCACACCTCTCAACATTAACTTACATATGAGACACAGCATGCTCATTCTTGCCTCCGTGACACCACAAGTCTCTCTCTACCCCAGAACCCCTCCCTGACTTCCATTGCCCTAGACCCTGGAGGTTTCCAAAATCAAAGCCAGTGTTTGCTTCAAGCAGTAAATATTCCTAGGGCACAGTGGCTCTGGTGAGAGTCTGGGCTCCTTTACCCTATCAGTGCATGATGCTTTTAGGTAAATTTAAAACATATTTATTTTTTAACCCAGAAGTCTTGGTTGCTTTCTGGGGAGAGGGTTGGTCAGACTCACCTAGCCCACCACCACCAGAAGCAGAAGTCCTGACATAAGTGGGTTATTAATTTATATCATTACCAGTGCTTCTCCATAATCTACTTAAGTCCTTTCATTTGGTTTTCAAAGGAAGAAGAGCCATTGGATTAATTCCTCGAGAGCAGAAACATGTTTGTTTGCTTGCCTACCTTCATGTTCCCCACAGAGTGAGGAAATAATATCAGGGCCGAGACTTGGGTGAAGCAACTGAGATACTCACCATGGTGTAAAATTTAAGGGGGTGCCAAAAAACTCAGTACTCAATATTTAAATGCAATATTTTTAAAAATCAAATAATGCAAAAAGGTTCAGGATGAACAAAATATCAACATTTTAAATAAACACAGGATCCGACCCTGTATTTGTATGGTTTGCCTCACTCATTTAACCTGAGTCTGTAGTCTGGTGCTGTCAGATCTTATGTTTTAAAATTTGCACTAAAATATTATTTAACTTGAAATTGACATTTTGCCCTCCCCCACTCCGCCTTAAACAACTAAGCCTTATATGCCTCACCCTAGACCTGGCCCTGAGGCTTTGGAATGTTCATTTCTGTGAATTTCTGGTTATCGGATTGGGCAAGCTTTTGGTGCACAATGAGTTTCTTTGCCCAGCAAAACCCACGTACAGATTCGGGCTCAGGCACATTACTCATAATCCCCATGATGTTTGCTTTACTCACCTCCTCCAAAGGCAAGTGCTCTAGTGCCCAATTAAGAGGAGGCAAATCTGTCTTCCACTTCTAGGTTTACTCAACAGATCCCCTGCTCTGGGCTTTTTAAGGTTGCTTTAGGTAAACAATAAGTAGCTTACTAAAAATATTCTTTTTCATGGAAGCCAAGTTACAATAAAAGAAAATGTTGTGTATGAGCAGGGATAGGCTGGGGCGTGTGAGGGGGTTTCTGAGCGGCACTTGCCGCAACAAGCAGCCCTCCCTGGCTGAGTTGATTCCACACACCTGCCATCGAGATGAGACAAGCCGTGTAGCAGGGAGGGCTCCTGACCAGACCCTCTCCTTCCCTGTCCCAAAAAGATCTTCCTTAGTAGCCGGGTCTGGGGACGAGGAGAGTAGGTCACGAGAAGGGTTTGTGATTGACGGGGCTCCTGTTTTGAAGGCTTTCTCCTGCACTTAGGATAACACTGCTCAGAAGATGGATGTGTGTTTAACCATTTCCCATTTTACTACCTGCAGACAAAGAAAAAAAAAGATATAAATAGATGTTTAACCACATAAATAATTTACATTACTGTCTTCTTTATGACTATGAAATAATAAAATAAAATTAAATCAAGAGCAATAACAATTTCGGCACAGTGGTTTCTAGGCAAAAACTGATATTTACGCTCTCTGGAAACCAAACTGAAATAAGAAAACTCATAAGCTGGGTGTCAGGAGCACATTGTAGAATTTTTCTTGGTTAAAATTTTCACAGAATTTTCAAGTGAAAAGTGTATTACGCTGCTTGTTTCCTTCCATAATGCCTTTCATTATGAGGACTTGTGGCAGGCGGTCATTCTTTGCTGAGATGCCTCATGGCAGAGCTGTCCTTGTTGAAACCGCAGGCTATGGAGCTTAATGCAGAAAGAAGAGAGCTCAAGAAAAGGGAAGAAGGAACACATACCCAGAAGCCTGAGTCCTCTCCAGGTCTTAAGAACCTTATTATCTTTCCAGACACAAGGCACTTTTCATCTGACCCAAAACCATCACAGCTGAGAAATGCATGGAAATGAAAACAAAGGAGAGAAAAATATGAAGCCTTAGGTCTGGAGGGGCTGAGAAGTCACCCAGTTTATTCCTCTGTTTTCTGACAAGCCCGGGCCCAGCCCACTCTCAGTGGATGCCAATCTCATGTACTGAAGCGGGTGCTGTAACTTCCCTAACTGTAGGGGTGACTGTAGGGATGCTGTACTATCCCCACTGTAGGGGCTGAGGTAGGGAATGGGGAGGAAACTCAGGAAAAGCAACTGGCTGTTTTATTCTTGCAGCTTGGGCACAGAAATCGATAATTTTGTGTGTCAGAGTTCAATCTAGGATAGAGCCCATTTTGGGAATTTCCCCAAAGTATCTTAGCTTTAGCATTTGATGTTTGTGGTATCAGAGCTGTCTCTGTCTGCATGGATAT
Organism: Cheirogaleus medius; assembly: GCA_008086735.1. Lineage (NCBI taxonomy): Eukaryota > Metazoa > Chordata > Mammalia > Primates > Cheirogaleidae > Cheirogaleus > Cheirogaleus medius. Next base: position 35,142,095 of record VBSM01003215.1, on the reverse strand, counting down.
TGTTAAGATTTTTAATGTTTCTTGGAATTTCTGTTTTAGTTCATCCTTTGCAGTTTTTTGATGAGCCCACCGCAGCTACGACTTTTCAATTATAATTATCCCCACTGGTCTATCATCCTGGGCTACTGCATAGGAACTTCATCTTTCATCTGTATCCCCACATACATAACTTATCGGCTGATCATCACTCCAGGGACATTCAAGGAGGTATGTGCTAGTTAGTGTGTATGTGGGAGGGGTGTGTGTATGTGGTGTGTTCAGGCTGGTAATTGTTTTGGGAGAAAAGGATTCTTTTGTTATGTTCTATTCAAAAGAGATAAATTGACCACATGAACTTTGCCAGGAGGCTCTCAACCTTATATATTTATATATCCATACCATGGTGTAGACCTCTAATAGCTGCCACTGTCTCCTTAATGCATCTCCAAAAGCCTCAAATACAAGGGCAAAAGAATGAGCTGATCATCTGGGTGCCCCACAGCCTTCAGCTTGGGCTGTGTATAGCTTTTCAAACTTATCAGACAACTACTTTGTCTCATGCTTGGCCACTGGGAAGGAATATCAGATCTGTGCTGTCTGGAGCAATACACAGATTTTAAGTGGAGATTATGGTGGAAAATGTCCATGGTCATTTTTATAATAGCAATGTGACAAGTACTATTTTGAAAACCATTTCAAAATAAGGATGTTACAACAATATCATAGTTTTAGTTCAAAAATTGTTAACAATATTATAGTTTTATCTCAAGCCAATGGAGTAAAAGTTTTTTGCCATGATACCAAGACTCATTTCAGAAATGAATGTGCTGTAAAAATTTTGATAACCGTACCTTACAATTTGTACAAGAGTATATACTTTTCAAAGCACCTGCATATGGATTATCTCTTTTGTTATCAAAATATCTTGGGAGGTGGGTGGGCCAGTATTATTAGCAGATAAGGAACCTGAGGCTGGGAATGATTCTGCTCAAAATTTCCTTATTTCAGTGGCTTGTCTAAGGACACACAGTACAGAGAGGCTCAGAATCCAGGTCTTGACTCCTGGTCCGGTGTTCTTTCCACTTTTATATTCAGCTTCCCTCTTTTCCTCAGGGTTAATAGTTTGCTAAAGTAGAAATTGGTGAAGAGGTTAGGGAGAGATGAGTAGCCATTTTCCATCCCATGCTGCCAGAGTCAGTGGTTCAGCCACCAAGATTCTCAGCAGTGTAATACTTCACATTACCAGATTTAAAAATGCTTCAGTTGTTACTTGTTTGTTGTGTTTCTTGCCACGGTAAGAAGGGTGCTATGACAGAAAAGCCTGAAGAAGTGGCCACTCACAAGTTCATAGTTGGGGATTTTGCAGGGGCTGAGCTCAAAGGTGAAGGGTGGTATTTGGGGAAAGCTAGAAGGGACTGTAATCTATGATGGCCTGAGAACTGAGGTGGGCTAGTCTGTGGGCTCTTACAGTAAAACTCAGACATGAGACCATCACACTCATCTTCCTTAAACATTTTATAAGAAATGAGAAGAGAACATGACACAATTAAACATCAGCTCTTACTCGGGTTCATTTCTTTTTCCAAACAGGAAAACTGAATTCTAGGTGAACAGAACTCTGTAGTTGCTAATTTCCTACACCCAAACCAGTCCTATCATGACCTCATTCCTCCCAAAGAGTGTTATACCCTGGTATTGTTTGTAATACACTCTCAGACCCAGAGTCATTGAATTCATTCCCTCAGGTTGTCCTTTATGGCACTTGTGATGACCTACAAGCTCTGTTGCTTCAAACCCAAAGGCCAAGGTCGGGGGCGGGAACTATTTAGGTTAATAAATGTCAGTATTCTTTAGTCACAGACTGCACTTAAAATCCTGGTCACCTTTCTTGCAAATTCCCCCAGTTGGTCACAAAGGAATGCCATGAAAGGTGTGTGAAGTAACACAGCTCAGATCCATTAGCAGTAGAGGTAAGACTAAGTGTAGGGCCATCTTCATCATAGGTCATCAGATGGGGAGCTGTGGGTTACCAGGAAGCAGTATGACACAGCCTGTCACAGAGGACTGAGAAAAAAGCCATAGTCAGCTATGGCAAGTCACTCATCTCCAGGCCTCAGTTTCCTCATCTTTAAAATATACTCATTGGACTATATTAACATTTCCCAAAGTGTGTTTTGAGGAGTAGTTCCATGTGATCTCAATAGGTGTTAATGCTGGGGGAAAGGTTATATAATGAGATCATTTTTGGAGAATGCCAGATTAAGGCAAGTTAAATGGGTTTCTTTACTACAAGATTTCTCAAAAACCTTTCATTTGTCCATGTGCATGCTTAATCATTGAGGGAGATAAAGCATGCCATGTTTTTTGCGAAGTACCCCAAGGGTCTAGAATTATTTATAGTTCTTTGTGAATACCAGACTTGATAATCTGTAATATTCCATGAGTGGAGAAGGCCTTATCTAAAATTTTGGTCTGCTTAAAAAAAAAAAAAGAAGAGGCCAAGAGAAAGGTGAAGTTCTTAACTCTTTTGGACCCTGGCAACAAGGTTGGAGTTTATGGAATGAGCCACTACTTACTGGTATAATTTGGAAGATACCACATGCCCCTGCAGCCTGGAAGTCTCAAGGTTGGAGTCATCTACTGGCTTAGGTCATTGTTGCAGAAACTACTAAAATCTGCACAAAGATACTGGAAGGCAGTCCTGATGAGTACACAGTTATGAAGATATCAACAGTGATCCATTGCCTAGATTAACTGGTTATCGTCTTGCAGAAGGCCAGGGCCTGGCCGATTTTGAGAACAACATTAATCTGGCAACTAGAATGCTGCCAAAACATGGGAAACCACAGTGGGCCTGGCATTTTGGGCATCAGCATCCAGTGTGGGTAGGTTAGGGCATAAGAGTCAAGTGTTTTATTTTATGATGCTGTTCATTGCTGGTGTAGCCCCCACCATACACCTCAGTGATCTCTTCTGTCTCTGAACACCATAGTTACACTTAAGACTAGTTACAGTGATCTCTGTCTAGTTCTCAATTAGCAAGACATAATTCTGTTTAATCAGTTATAACTTGCATATTCATCTATGGGAATAGATGGTTTCTGAAATTGTGCATTCAGCGACTTGGCATGCCCTGGTAGCTTGTGAGTAGATGGATTTCTAGTGTGAGAGTTCATTACTCAGATACTGAAGTCACGAGGAACACAAAATGTACAATTTTGTGAGTTTCATTAACTATAGGACTGGAACTTTTTGAATTCCATAGGCCCTTAAACAACAACAGAAAACAAAAGGTTGAAGGGGGCTCTTTACTTTTTCAATCCAAAATAAAAAGGACAGTAGCAGAGCTGCACCTAAAGATCAATAAATCAAAAGATGCTTTCAGATCTAATTTTGCCTGCTTACCATACATACAGACTTTTGGCCATCAAAAATTTTACTAAGCAACTTAATAAAGATTTTTCTAAGCCTCTGTAGTGCTGCTGTTTTTTTCCTTCTCCGCACCCCTGAGCTGCTTCATGTCACACTGATGCTAAGTTTTACAAGGCAGGTTGTATATTTCATACCCAAGCCCAAGCATATTTTAGACCTATCTTAACACTTCTGTGTACCTCAGTTGTTTCTGTAGTAGAATTTCTCACTGTCCTCTCTGTGATGAGTATTACATCAACATGAGATTGTTTTAGAAGGGATAATGTAAATGGTTACATCTTTTAAAATCTAATTATGTGATAATTTGTACTCTTGTATGAACTAACTAGTACTGCCTTACATGTGGATTTGTTAAGTCAGTTTCATCTTGGCTGTTATGGTGGCTGATGGTACAAGGCACCTGGCTGAGGGTAGGGGTGCCCCAAATCCAGCACTCACTTTGCTCCCCAAGCCCTGTGTGGCTGCAGAAGCCTCCTCTGTCCAGAGAAGAGGGTATCCTTTCCTAAGTCATTCAAAGGCATGTCATAGGACAGCAGAGGTTCTATTGAAGGCTCATCCTTTTCTTCCATTAGTGTTACAATGATTTTCTTAGCTTACAGGTGCTTATAGTTCCTGAATATATGATTTTTATCCATATTTGAGAATAGAGAATTCCTTTCTTAAGGAAAGTCAGTGAGACTGTTCCAACTATTAAATTTATTAAAATGCTATTTAAGCTTTGTTTCAATATTAATGTGGAAATACTTTTTGCAAATTTATGAAATTACAAGAATGTTTATAACATTGTATTTTCTTCCCCACAGCGCATTATTAAAAGTATCACTCCAGAAACACCAACAGAAATTCCCTGTGGGGACATCCGCTTGAATGTTGTGTAACACACATCGATGAGAGGCAAAAGGCTTCCCAACAACCTCTTCCTTCAGTTCTGACGAGTCACGCCTCGCCTCTCCCCTCTAAGTGAATGAGTTTCCAGCTAAGCCTGACAATGGAAGGGCCTTCTCTACAGACACACAGTCCCAAGAAACTACGGTGCCCGGACTCATATGGCCTCCAGCCACTCCTTTCCATGAAATCTCCTGGACATATTTCCACGTTAGACTGTGCTGCAGCTGAACTGGCCTATTTTGGACGTGTGAGGGTGTGTATGAAGGTGATAAAAACCACCCTATAATCAGTTAGGAGTAGGTTTAAAATCAAGTCTGTGAAAAAGTCTCCTATATCATTTCTTGGTATCTGACATCTATTTGCTTCTAAAGGTTTCACTGTTCATGAATTTATGAATTTATTTCTCCTCCACGTAGGAGAAAACAGGGATGATGTCCTTGCTAGCCATATATTTTCCAAGTAGCATAGAATTCTATAGCTGGAATCTACTAGAACCCTCTAACCTGTATGCTGCTGTGGAGTCAGGAAAGGAAGATGTAAGAAGTTAAAATAGAAAAATAACGTGTACATGTGAGCATGTGTGTCTGTGTATATATTGTTGTTCCAGTGTATTCTTATCTCTACTACAATACTTTGGGCCCATTACAAACTATGAATTTCCCCCAATTTTTCTTACATTAACAAATTCTCCCTACTCAAATGTGTGTGTGTTATTGTTTGAGGGCTACAATTCCCATAACATGCTCTGCCACCTTTTCCTTTTCCAGTGACACTACTTTAGCCCACACACCTTCCGTTTTATGGGCCAGCCTTTAGCATTTGCTGCACTTCATTGCCGTCTTCCTGTCTCTCTGTGCTAAACATTAAGGATAATGTTCCACAGGCAAATCTGGCCTACTTCGTTAGTCACTGTGGCTTGGCTGTAAACTACTTTGAAGATGGATCTTGACACATGCACCTTCAGTGTTCAGCTGGCCATCTGGTTTAAGCTCTGTCTACTTCAAACAACTGAGTTTGTTCTGGTTACTTTACTTTGTAAAGAGAGGGTAAATCTGATTCTCACTTAACCTTAGGTTATATAGCTCTGGCACCCTAACCTAAACCAAAGGCATCCTCAATCCATGAGCAATTGGAGAATCTGGGTTAGCCTTAAAATGGACTTTCCCCTCTGCCTTGACCCTTGCCAGTGGTCATGATTGTGGGCCCCCCGGATAATTTTCTAGACTGAATCTAAGTAAAGTTGCCTGGGAAATGGTCAGCTAAATGAATGACTTTCATTCCACATAAAGCACCTGATACAGATAATTTGGCCTTTGATGGCTTGTGACTCTCAGATACATAGGTAGAAAAGCAAATATTACCTTGTGGTGTGGAATTTCCTTATCAAAATCTTGAAGGGAATAAAGCCTTATCAGTGACAAAAGGACTTAATCATTTGGCCTCATGTATCACTTCAGTTCTCCATATAAATTGAATCTAATTCCAACAACCTTATAAAAAGAAGGTCCACGTAGCAGAGGAATGGTTTTATCCAATTATGGATCTTCCTACCTTGGCTTCCTTGCCCATCTTCCTGATCCTCCCTACACCCTGCTATTTCTGATTCATTGCTTCTCCTAGCAAGATATTTTCCTTATACGTAGATGTTAGCTGCTGAGAAGTCTCCCAAGATGTTAGAGGAAAACAAGGGAATGAAAAATGTCCTTTGCTGACCTGCCTTCATTATCTTCACTCTTTCATTTCTTCCTGCTGCCTCATTTCCCTTCTCTTTGGTTTCTAGCATGCTGAAAAGAGAGAAGATATGTTAGTGCCAGTGTATTCAGTGGTCAATAGCTTTGCAAATTTTAAGAACCTGCTTTGTAAAGATATCTAGATAGGGATTCTCCCCACCTCACACACACTTAGACATTGTCCAAAGATACCACTTTTTAAAAAAGCACTTTTTCAAATGGAATTAGAGTTTGCCAGGCCAGGTACTAAGAAAATTATACAGGAGCTTTCAAACTTTTCAAACTTCATTAAGCTGAAAAAAAAAAAAAATACAAAATCCTTGTTCTGCATAGTTTACATTTATTTGACCCCTCTTTATCAATACTACTATGGATTTTTAAAGGAAAATTTAAGAGTAGGTAGATGGATTTTAAAATAGTCTTTTAAAGACCTTTTACATCTAAGGTAGCACTTACATAAAAGTAAAAACTAAAAATGGAATTGAATTGTAAAATTATTTAGGGACTGAAGTTAATTTTTTTCTTGTAATTTTATCAGTAAGAAATACCCAAGAAATAGGCAAGACACAAAACAAAGTCACAGAGGCAATTCAATCATTAAAGGTTATTTTCTACACTGATATGCAATGAAGTCCAAAGAAGTCATCTCCCAACTGTAATCTTAAAAAGTGTTTAAAACTCATTACACTTTTTGGATGGAATGCATATAACCTGTAACCCAAATTCATTGCCCTGGCTGCCACATCTGGAGATGGATGCAAAGACTGACAAATCCAGACTCAATACAATAGCTCCAAAATCAAATAACGAAAAGTCAAATAATGAAGTCACAAAATAAGGCAAAAAGTTACTCTGTGAGACATCATTTCCTTGCCGTCCTCTTTTCACTAAGCTTTTAAATTTGGTGCTACCCATCTCAAAATGTAAGTGTAAATATGAATTTCCATTTAACTACCCCCTTCCCTTAAAAGAGAGATTATTCTCTTGGAATTAGAACATATTCTTGCTGAGAAGTAGGAAAGACGGACCTGATATATTTTATCTGTTGTATAATTGGAGTTCACTATCAAAACAATCTTAACACTCTGGAATGCAGTGGTTTAACTATACTGTTCTTAAACATGTTAGACAATGCTTAGCTACCCAATGATACAAGCATGTCTCTTTACTCATAAATCAACACCTGATGCTTAAGATAATAGAATTGTCCAGGATGGTTGTCTTCATTAAACACAATAGTAGTAGGGCACTTCTCACCCCATTCCCACTTTTTACGTCTTTTTTGTCAGGGAAGGGTAGTGAAGAGAAGCAATAGATTCCTCAGAGAAACTATGCCACAGCCTGTCACCCCCATAAATAATGTAATAAAAGCAAAATAGTCCTAAGCTAAGTGGAAATAAGTATATTTTAAAGTCATCACAGAGTTCACACATTGTCTTTTAAAACACAAGCAGAGTTATGTGAAGGGCTCTCAACTAGGAGGATGAGCTTAGAAAGTGCTTGCTTGAGAAGCATGCTAAAGAATGAAATTTAAGAATTCAAATATGGAAAAAGGCCAAGACAGGGAATATCCCCATACTACAGAAAGTTTTTCTGATCCACTTGAAATACTCTCTGGTTTCTCAAATTTTTCAATATGGAGATGAGTCAATGATATTTATAAAATTTGTTGTGTTTAGTTCCATGGAAAGACTATTTCAAAGATTTAAGTCTTTTTTTCCTACTTTATGTAGTATCACTCTTTTTTCTTTCTCATTGCCTGTCTCAAAATTTTAATGATAGAACAATATTTTAAAGTTCAGATAATGACATTACAGGCAGAGACAAACCAGGTGACCAACCTAATTTCTTTGTTCTTCCTGAGATCTTGAGATTTCTAAAGGAAGGTGAACTTAACTTTTATTTCCTCTACTAGGATGAAATAAATTTCTGCTATAAATTACCCAGTCTCAAGTATTTTGTAATAGCAGCACAAAAGGACTAAGACACCTTCTTAAGCCAGTAAGAATCTAGCACAACATCTGGCATGCAGCCATCAGTTTCCTGAATACATGAAAATATATCAAATCCCACGTCACTAGCCTGGCCTAGTTTCTGTCCATCATAATACGATCAATGTCATACATATTGTCCAATACAAAAAACTTCTCCATACCTGTGGTAAGAGCAACCAAATAGGACTGAGAAGACAAGGGATCAAGTCCTTTCTCAGCCACTTGCAAGCTAAGTAACCTTGGGTAAGTCACTCAACTTTACTGGCCCATTTCCTCATAAGTAATAATAAAAAAGATAACCACAATGATTGCATGCTTGCCAATGGCAGGCATAGCATTACATGCATGGTTTCAAGCAGTCCCCATACCAATCTTATGAAAGAGGTACTTTTATTATCTCCATTTTACAGATGAAGAAACTAAAGCTCAGGGAAGTTAAATAATGTGTCCAAGGTTATGCAGCCAGGAAGTAGTGAACTTTGACTTCCCAGTCTCAGCTCTTAAACATGATGTCATAGTACCTCACAAACATTTTAAACTGTAGACATTATATTAGGCAATTTCTAAGGTCTTTCTAGCTTTAAAATTCTGATTTTAAGAAATACTTGAGGGATATTAGTATAAGTGAAGTTAAAACAATGAAGTAAAAACTCTTTTCTTTCCCTTCACTCATGCCAGCACTGTAGTAGGCACTGGGCCTACTATTAAGATTGGATGGCTCTTTGCCCTCAAATAACTGACATACCATCACCATACTATAATGTATTAAGCACAGAATGCAAAGGAAAGGGAGGGGTTGCTGAAGCAAAAGAGGGGTATCAAGAGAGGCTCAGCTTTAAGAATAGAGTTAGGCAGAAACAAGGCAAAGCATCCCGTAGGTGAGAAGGCATGGTTAGTGTGGCGCAGCATTATGTATTTAGCATGACTGGAGTAAGCATGAACAAGGGAGGGGGAGGAAAACCGAGATTTCTGAGTCATTCCTATCTTATTTAAAATTGAGTCAGAGGAACAGATGTTTACCAATTCATAAAATTTCTTTAAGTACATTATTTTGGACTTCACAGATTTAAAACAACACATAACTAGCAACAAATTTAATGAATCCCTTATTCATACTGGTCCAAATAATACATTATCAAAGAACTACTTCTCCGTGCATAATCCATTTGATTAACCATCAGTCTATATAGATTCTTCCTATAGAAATGACTAAGATTAACCAGAATGACCCTTAGTTTCTCCAACTCATGTATTAACATTTTTAAGATTGCAAAAACCTTTGTTAGACATACACACAAAATAATATATAAAACATATTTACAGTTGAAAGAAAAACAAGTTACCACCATCCAGGTCGAGAACAGACTATTGTCAGCATTTAGAAGCCCTGTGTGTACCTCTTCCATAAACTAATGCTACCTTTTTTTTCCTTTTTTTTTTTTTGAGATAGAGTCTCTCACCCTGTTGCTGGGGCTAGAGTGCAGTGGCATCACCATAGCTAACCAGAACCTCAAAACACACATATACATACATACTAGAAAACAAGTACAAGATTGTTCCTAGAAACACTATTCATAATAACCTCAAACAAGAAATAACCCAATATCCACCAACACAATAAACAAACACTAAAGAACCTAGCAAACAAGCAAAACTCATGTATGGTGCTAAAGTTAGAAAATAGGCTGGGGAGAGGTCTGAGGGGAGCTTCTGCCATAACATCCTTTTTGTGTTCACTGTGTGTGAATCTGTTAAGCTGTGTATGGTCATGTGCACTTTTCTCCACGCATGTTATTCTACAATAAAAAGTTTATTAAGAGTGCTCTGATGACTTTTTTGGTATGTAGCTATCATTAGGTGGAACTCTGTAACAAACATGGCTGTTTTGCTTGCAGCGGCAGAAACCCAATTCAAACCAGCCTAAGAGATAAAAGTATAGTCTTGATTTAAATATCTTTTAAAAAAAAAAAGCTACAACATAGCCAGATTCAAAAGCAATCAGGTGTTTTAGTCCTTTTCTTCCTCTCTCATTTCTGCTTGCTTTTGTGGGGGCATTATTCTGACAGGCAGCTAGGCATTCTCCTATGCACCTTCCGACTTACCTCACCTCCTCAGTTAGCCATGCCATTATAGTTAGTGGAAAACATCTCTTTATGTTCTGACAATTGTCCCAGAATCAGCCCAGTTTTGAGTCACACACCCTTCCTGGAGGCTAGTCTGCCCCATTTGGACTAAAAGTAGTAAAGAGGTGCTTTTCCAAGGGAAAAATCAAGGTATTACTATAAAAGGGTGAAATGGATGCAAGACGCAAAACCAACATGTTTTTGGAGGAGAAAGAAAACCCTTAATTTACAGTTTCTCACTGATTTATGTCAAACTAAGGAGATTAATAAAAGTAAGTAATCTATAGCTTGGATGCTGCTTTCTGAAACTCCCTGAACTACTGGGAGAGGGAAATCCACAGCTTATCAGATCTTCTGGTATCATTCTCTCCCTCCTACCTTGCACACCACGATCAAATAAATCTTCCCAGTGCATAGCTCTACTTCTGAAACAATCCTAACAAAGGAACCATATTCTCTACTAAAGTTGAAGACTTTTAGTCTGTCATTCATGGTCTTCCGTCATCTCACCCTAACTTACCTTTCCATACTTACCTTATGCTGCTCCCACTGTGTACACTAAGTCAGTGCTTTTTAGGGTTTGTCATTGAACGACTTTAAAGTATTAGGATATAATTGAGATTTAATGTGTCAGTCAGATCTGAGCATTAACTGTTACTTTTCCTTTCTGGTTTTAAAGGTAGAATACAATGATTTATGAATGCTACATCTGACCCTTAATATACAGCATTTTTCACCTATAAATCAACATTCTTAGCCACCCTCCCCAGTCAACTTTATTGCCAATGGGTGCGACCTCCTCCTCCCTATGGCCTTGCTCCTTCTGCTGGTCCAAAGCCCCTCCAGGATAGCACAGCATTTAGGCTCTGCAGGGCCAGAGGCAAGGGAGACAGAAATCTGCCCTGGCCCAGTCTCTCCCCTAAGAAGTCAACATTCTTATTAAACTAAGTTTATCCTTCTACCTAAAAATAAGAAAATGTGGAAGCTGTTTATAATAAAGTATCATGAGAGCTATAAATAGCATTTTCTTAATGGGAAGACCTGTTAAGAGAACTATTTTCTCTACAACATTCATTTTTTTCCTATAAATTATTTGCAGCATATAATTTCAAGTGGTAAGTTTCAAAGACAGTAAAGAAATACTAGTTTTGATACACAAATGGAACCTGGAATAAACTGTACTATGTTTTTCAGAGTAGGTAAAACAAGACATGTTCAGAAATAGGCCACCTAGAGGCTTAGCTAATTTCACGTAGACTAAATGTCTCCATCTTTTCACCCTTAGCTAAAAGTGATTTACCTATATAGTCAATTTACTAAATTGCCAAGGTTTCAGAATTACAAATTAGTGATTTTTTTTACTAAAAAACAAAGACAAATTGTGACATAAATGAGTTAAATTTTTTAAAAATAAAAGCATGAATTAAATGTACAAGCATATCACTATTTTTATTTTCATTTAAGCCACTATGCTGTGGGCTGAA
>VBSM01003215.1:35101496-35114183 GCA_008086735.1 Cheirogaleus medius | reverse complement strand
ACAATCCGCCTGCCTTGGCCTCCCAGAGTGCTGGGATTACAGGCGTGAGCCACCGTACCCAGCCCTCTTTTAGAAATTATCTGTTAGTAGTAATCTTTGAATCTTTGTACATCTGCAGATACCTTTATTTTGCCTTCACATGTGACAGATAGTTTGGCTACGTATGTAATTGCAGATTTCAAAATTATTTTCCTGTAGAACTTTAATACAATACTTCTGTTTTTCGTTTTATATCTACTCTTGCCAAGTGGAAGTATGTGGTATCAATCTGATTCCTCTTTATTAGTAGTCTGCACTCCCAGCCCCATCTACCAGATGATGATTGGATTTTCCTCATGATCCTTTATGTTCTGAAATTCCACCAGGATGTATCTAGGCTCAGCACTTTCAGTGAACTCTTTCAGTTTGAGGACTTGTAGCTACCTCCATTTCAGAGCTATTTTCTTCTTTTACTGCTTTGAAGAGTCTCTTCTCTCCATTCTATCTTCTATTCTGTCCTACTGGAACTCCTATTAGACAGATTTTAGAACATCTGAATATTTCTCTATATCTCTTAACATTTCTTTTATACTTTCCATATTTTTAAAATTTTTTCAGTGCATTCTGGGAGAATTCTTTTACTTGATCTTTCATTAATTGAATTCAGTTTATTTCAATCATTATAATCTCTTCTGTAGGTCTAGTTTATTTTTTACAGACAAAAAAAATTCTGTCATTTTAGTATGATCTCAATAAAGTGTTATCTCTGGGCTGGGCACAGTGGCTTATACCTATAATCCTAGCACTTTTGGAGGCTGAGGTGGGAGGATTGCTTGAGGCCAGGAGTTTGAGACCAGCCTGGGCACGAGTGAGACCTTTCTCTACAAAAGTACAAAAATTATCTGGGCATGGTGGTGTGCACCTGTAGTCCCAGCTCCTTGGGAGGCTGAGGCAGGAGTATTGTTTGAGCCCAGGAATTTGAGGTTGCAGTGAGCTACAGTCATGCCACTGCACTCTAGCTTGGGCAACAGAGCAAGACCCTGTCTCAAAAAAAATAAAAAAGTTATCTCTGAAGGTAAGTTCTTCTGGTCATTGTTTTGTATCTCTTATATTTAGTTGGTGTTGAGCAAATGGTTGAGGATTTTTGGTTTGCTCCTTTTTATATTTGAGACCTAGGCTAGCTCTGTGACTGTTGCCTACTTGTGGGGGAGGGATGGAGCTTGTCATTGGGCAAGATATACTACAACTTGTCTAAGCAGAGTTTTAGTTCTTCCTGGATGTCCCCAGGCCAAACATCCAAGGCGTTTTTCTTTTCTTTTCTTTTTTTTTAAAGGGGATGGGGAGGGGGTCCCAAGACATTTTTCTAACTCCTATGCCTGTGTTCACTATTTCCAACTAAGAGCAGAAATGAAATCTGTTATTTGCCTTTCCCAAAGAAGGCAATATGTAATGATCCACCTGCATTGCTGCTTCTAATGTGAAACCCTCAATTAATCTATCTTTTTTTGTCTTCTGTTCTTTTTATCCTTGTTTCAGAACATGTAGCACCCTTGGAGCCACTCCCTCCTTTCTAGTACCCAATGTCTGTGGGTAGTTTGATTTTTTGCCTCTGTCTTCCTCAAATTCCCAGTCCACTGAGGAACTTTTTGTTTTCTAGCATGATTATGGATTTCTTGTCTGTCATTCATCCTGAGGGTTTGGTTGAGGAGGAAGAGGAGGCTGCATCATGTGTTAATTTGCCAGTTTGAACTGAGCTTTTTATTGCTTTCCTATCTTTAATATATTGGGCGAATTGTTTAATCTCTCTTAGTCTCAGTTCCCACTTTAAAAAAAAACTATAATATTACCTACATAAAGGTTATTTTAGGGATTAAAAATAGTATATCTTAAGTGCCTAGTACAGTGCATGACACAGTGCAATAAATGGTAGCTATATGCTATAATAATAATATCTTCTGTGTGCAATAATTATCATCATTAATCATCAGTGTTCTGAAAGTCTCCTGTGCTGTCTCCATCTCATTTTGTGTTTGACAGTCATATTTGGTAGTTTGGCTTTTTTGTGACCTTTTAATAGATTCTTGATGTCCAATTTGGGTTGTGGCCACTAGCTATGAACCACTACATTAGAAAAATTTCATAAACAAGGTCATAATATCCATAATTATATTTTTGAATTATTATTATTGCTTTATTTGGTTTGTATACAATCTCATTACACCTTTTTTACTCATCCTGTTTGACAATTTCTAATTAGAAGATAGTAAAAGTTTTACTTCCAAATTTGTTAGGTTAAATAACAAAATTAGCTTTCTGTTTTTCCAAAACCATACATATCGTCTAAATACTGACAGGCTTTGATATTGCCTGTTTCATCTCTACCATAAAAAATCATTTTTAAAAAAAGTTTTTTCTTTATTTTCATGTTATGTTTCGGTGTGTGTTGTCAGACAAAAAGCAATAATCCCTCATCTCACTTTCGAATTTATCAAAAACTGAAAATAAAGTAGATCAGATCACTTTCTGAAACAAAATTACTTTATTAGTTTAGTAATAATTTGAGGTTATTTTAAAGATAAGAAGCAGCATTTGGGAGGAGATTCATTTCCTGTCTTTGGGCTTTATCTGCAAGAACTACATCTTCAGTGTCAAGAGATTATGTATTTATAACTGAACTCTAATAAAGTCTGTACTGGGGACGCTGCACACCTGACTTGGTCATTGTGATTATATATTAGGTGCCAAACTATTGCTTGTTTTTTGAAAAAAATACATTACCAAGTGTATTTCATTAAAATTTGACCTGTGTAGGAAGGATTACAAGACCTTTAACAGTTCATTATAAGAGTGCTAGTTGTTACTAACATGGTTAATGATATGCCTTTTGAAAATAAGTTTGTTTCTAACTGGAATAAATTTATAGAGTTTTTCTTTTATTGGTGAATTAAGAAATAATTGGAAGAGGTATCCTTAACTGTAGTAGTACTTATGGTTTCGGTAAAGTTTATTAAATATTTGTTTTTCTACCATTATTTTTGGCTGATGAAATATTGAGAACTATGTCCTTAGTTTTTTTCCGTTAAGCATTATCGTTATAGTATATGTGAGTGTTAAAGAACTATATGCTTTTTCCTACAAGCAATCCAAAATTACCCTTCTTTTTACATCTTTCATGCTATGTTTTTTCATCTCAGAGAAATGATTACATAAAGCAGGTAATACTATTTCAGAACTGCGTCCTCTTGACATTTTAGACACACACATGCACACATATCCTTCTCTCATCCTCCCCCACCCCCGTATGTCTGTATCTTCTTTCTTGAACTGTGACATCACTTGTTTTTTTTTTTTGAGACAGAGTCTCACTCTGTTGCCTGGGCTAGAGTGCTGTGGCGTCCGCCTAGCTCACAGCAACCTCAAACTTCTGGGCTCAAGCAATCTTTCTGCCTCCACCTCCTGGGAGGTGGGACAACAGTCATGGGCCTCCATGCCCAGCTAATTTTTTCTCTATATATTTTTAGTTGGCCAATTAATTTCTTTCTATTTATAGTAGAGACGGGTCTCACTCTTGCTCAGGCTGGTTTTGAACTCCTGACCTTGAGCAATCCTTCCACCTCAACCTCCCAGAGTGCTAGGATTACAGGCGTGAGCCACTGCACCTGGCCTCTGACATCACTTTTACAAAGGAAAGAGCTGTATGCATGCAATAAATTTTGTTGAAAGATGTACAGAGAGTTGTTAGTCATAACTCCTCATTTCAAGGCACACTCGCATCATTAGCCTGCACAAGGCTCTATTCTTGCTTTATTTATTAATTTTTCTCTTCATCCCTGATCCCCTCTCTTATTCCTTTAAACATACTCTAATGTATTTGATATATGTGCTGGATATGTATGTATACTATTAAATTATATTTTGTTTTGAGTACATATATCTTTATATACATAAATACTATTGTATTATAGATCTCATTTTTTAAGTTAACACTGCATTACAATATGTATACCTATTTCATTTTTTTTCAACTATAGCATATATGTCCATGGTATTTTATCCATCCCATTCCCTCTGAAATAAACGCTTAAGGTACCTTCAGTTTCCTGCCACCACAGTGATGCTGTAAAAAAAAAAAAAATTCTCATACATGTCCTAGTATAAACCTGTGTAAGAGTTTCTTTGGGGGTGGATATCTAGAAGTGGGATTTTGGGATCATGGAGTATGTATATACATTATTTCATTAAGTATTGGTAAATAGTTTTCTGAAATGGCTATATCAGTTTATGTTTCCACTGGTGGTGGTTGTTTCTCTTACCTTCTCATCAACATTTTATAATTTTTTTTCATTCTTAGTTATTGTGATTTGTACTTCACTGATTATTGATGAAGTTGAATATCTCTTCATATATTTATTAGGCATTCCTTGTTACTCTTATGTCGATTCCTCATTCCTATCAATTGCCCTCTTTTCTATTGTATTTCCTGTCTTTTCATGATTTATAAGACTTTCTTACATATTTTAGATGCTATACCCTTGTTGATTGTAGAATTGACCATAGTGTAATATTCTTTATAGAGCTAAATTCTCTCTTTTTATTGTAGTCAAATCTATTTTTTTCTATATGGTTTATGCTTTTTTCTTTTATATTTATTGTTTTATTCTCTTTTTCACAATTTTATCTTATCTTGTAAGATAACTTACTTTTTTGCTTCATAGATCTCCACACCCAAGAAACCACAGCTGAAAAGCTATATTAAAGGAGCAGACCAGGGGTACTTCATCCTCACTTGTATCTGATTGAAAGGATGATGTACTAGACCTTGAACTGATTCCACAATGGGATAAGAATTTTGAGGGAGGGGTGAGTGTATTTCACACATAGGAGTGCGTAGTAGTTAATTTCCAAGTATGTTCACTATCCATTCCTTCCCTCCCTGCATGAAAATGCCACTCTCTCATCATGAGATGTAGGCTGGGTGCTGTGGCTCATGCCTCTAATCCTAGCACTCTGGGAGGCTGAGGCTGGAGGATTGCTTGAGCTCAAGAGTTAGAGACCAGCCTGAGCAACAGTGAGACCCTGTCTCTACGAAAAATAGAAAAAATTAGGGCCGGGTGCAGGGGCTCACGCCTGTAATCCTAGAACTCGGAGGCCAAGGCAGGCGGATCGTTCAAGGTCAGGAGTTCGAAACCAGCCTGAGCAAGAGCGAGACCATCTCTACTAAAAATAGAAAGAAATTAATTGGACAACTAAAAATATATAGAGAAAAAATTAGCTGGGCATGGTGGCACATGACTGTAGTCCCAGCTACTTGGGAGGCTAAGGCAGGAGGATCCCTTGAGCCCAGGAGTTTGAGGTTGCTGTGAGCTAGGCTGATGCCATGGCACTCGCCCGGGCAACGGAGTGAGAGTGTCTGAAAAAAAGAAAAGAAAAAAGCATAAGGAATAGAAAATACATTTCCTATTCATTAAGTGGAAGTGGATCATCATAAAGATCGTTATCCTCATTGTCTTCATATTGAGTACGTGGAAGAGGAGGGGTTGTTGGTCTTGCTCCCTCACGAGTGGCAGAGGTGAAGGAGGTGAAAGGGGGAAGCAGGAGAGGCAGGCACAGTCAGTGTAACTTTTCTTGGAAAAAACCCACATACAAGTGGATCCTTCCTTATAGTTCAAACCCATGTTGTCCAAGGGTCAGTGTTACTTTCTCCTGTTATGTGGGTTATGTTTCACTCTCTTGATGTCCCTTCAAACAACAGTTTTTAATTTTGATGAAATTTATTTTTTTTTCTTTTATCATATAGGCTTTCAGTTTTAGCTACACAGATTTTCTCATGTAGTGTCTAATTCAGGGCCACAAAGATTTACTTGTACGTTTTCGTCTATGACTTGTATAGTTTTAACACTTACATTTAGGTTATGATTAATTTTGAGTTATTTTGTACCATAGTCTGAGATAAGGGCCTAACTTCATTCTTTTGCATATGCATATCTAGTTGTACCAGCACCATTTGTTAAATAGACTATTCTTTCCCCATTGAATTGTCTTGGTGTTATTTTATTTGTTTGAAAACTATATTAAGGATTATAGTCTTGGCCGAGTGGTTAAGGCGATGGACTTGAAAGCTATATTGCTAGAAGCATAAGTGTTTATGATTGCTATTTCTTCTTGATCTACTCTTCATTATAGGGATGCTACTTTGTCCTTTATATTTGTTTTTGTCTTTAATTCTATTATTTCTGATTTTATAATTACTGTCAAGCTTTTGATTCACATTTGCCCTTCATATTTTTTCCCACCCATTTATTTTTAGCATTTCTGTATCCTTTTGTATTTAGGCTGTCTTATATAGACTTCCTATTTCTGGATCTTTGTTTTAAAAATCCAATTCCAGACTCTATCTTGGGTTTTTTTTTTTTCCTTCCATTTAATAGATTGAATTTTCCTTTCATAGTTTGAAATTTATACATTTTGTTTTAGTTAAAATTTTGATCATTACCCCACTCATAGTTTGAAATTTATACATTTTGTTGTGTTTTAGTTAAAATTTTGGTCATTACCCCAAACAAGTCTAGATATATTTATGTGTTATCTGTATCACCTCCTGCCTTCAACATAAGTACCATTGTACACTTTGGCTGCCTACTGATTTTCTTCTCTTCCTCCGTTCCTCTGTCCCTCAACTTGCCTCTACCGTGTTTCCCCGAAAATAAGAAAGGGTCTTATATTTATTTTTCCTCAAGAAGACACCCTAGGGCTTATTTTCAGGGGATGTGTTATTTTTTTTTAAGTACGGTACAACAATCTACATTTATTCAAATATATTTAAGCTGTCTTCTTCTGGAACATCATGTAACTCTCCAAACCCCAAATTGCATCCTGAATTTCTTGCGACTCTATTTCCTTTAGAACCATTGGCCCCAATCTCTCATGTCTAGCAATAGAGCTCTCGTGGGGCAGATGAGAAGGGCTGCTGATCTTCTTTACCGCTCTGCGACGAAATGCATGGGTTGTACAGATACACTGTATAGCCATGCCCATCACTAGGTCTTATTTTCGGGGTAGGGCTTATATTGTGCAAATGCTTAGAAATCCTGCTAGGGCTTATTTTCTGGGTAGGTCTTATTTTCGGGGAAACACAGTATGTTTGTTTATATCATTTAGGTGAGGTATTGGCAAACTATGGCCTGTGTGCTGGCAGCGTGTTTTAAAATAAAAAGTTTTGTTGGAACATAGTCTTGCCATTCAATTATTTTTTGTCTTTGGCTGCTTTTGTGATACAGTGGCAGAGTTGAGTAGTTCCAACAGAGGCTGCACGGCCCACAAACCTAAAATATTCACCATTTCGCTGACCCCTGCTTTAGATCTGTGCTTATGGTGTAGCCAGTAGTCATAGAGGCTATTTAAGTTTAAACTTAAGTAAAATTTAAAAGTTAGTTCCTTAGTCATGTGTTCACTGGCCACATGTGACTGGTGGCTAACATACTGGACAACAGGTATAGAACATTTTAGTCATTTCAGAAAGTTCCGCTGTACAGCCCTGCTTTAGATTTTCAGTTCTGGATCATTATGGTTATGTTTTTGTTCTTTTTAAAAAATACTAAGTTTTACTGAATTATATATTTACCTTTGATGTGTCTCATAATATTGTTCTTGTTGGAAATACAGGTTGAATATTCCTTATCCAAAATGCTTGGGACTAGAAGTATTTTGGATTTCTGATTTTTTGGATTTTTGATTTTTGGATTAGTGATATTAATACTAATTAGTGATACCCATACTTCCTTTATTTTCAAAGAGAGCCTTTATATAGCAAATGTTCTGAGATTTTATGTGCTTAAGACATCTTTACTATTGATGATAGTTAATCTGGATATAAACTTTTTGGTTCAAAGTTCCTTCCGTCACCACTTCAAAATGACTCCGTTGGGTAATTTTTTTTTTTTTTTTTTCTGAGACAGAGTCTCACTGTGTTGCCCAGCCTAGAGTGAGTGCCGTGGCGTCAGCCTAGCTCACAGCAACCTCAAACTCCTGGGCTCAAGCGATCCTTCTGCCTCAGCCTCCTGAGTAGCTAGGACTATACAGGCATGCGCCACCATGCCCGGCTAATTTTTTCTATATATTTTTAGTTGGCCAATTAATTTCTTTCTATTTTTAGTAGAGACGGGGTCTCACTCTTGATCAGGCTGGTTTTGAACTCCTGACCTTGAGCGATCCACCCGCCTCGGCCTCCCAGAGTGCTAGGATTACAGGCGTGAGCCACCGCGCCCGGCCTCCGTTGGGTAATTTTAAGAATTATTCTTAAATCCAGTGTTGCTGATGAGGTATCTAATGTCATTGTGATCTTACTTCTTTATAAGTGACATACTCTTCCTTGTTGGAAATTTTTAGAATTTTCTTTTTGTCTTTGATTTTCTTAAATTTCATAATAACGTAGCCAAGTGTTATCTGTGCATATGTGTGCATTTTATTTATGCTTTATTCTATTTTGCATTAAAAACCTGTTTGATCACATTTTTTTCTCTAATTCTAGAAAATTATCAGTCATTCAGATATTTATTTGTATTTTTCTAATATGCCGTCTTCTTTTGGGTCTTCTTTTTTTATTAATAAAAGATTTATTTAAGCAAAAATACATACAGTCATGATTGCCAGACTTAATATGAAATGTTAAATGTTCGAACCAATTTTCCTTCCTGGATAAGTTTTTCTTTTCTATCCCTGTCAGTTTTGAAAACATAATACCAGAAGAAGAAGGGCCCAATTCCACATAGCGTTCCTAAGAGTGAGGTCATGGGGGAGAGGGTCTGAAATTGGGGTAGACATTTGCTGATCTTGCATAGGTCCAACAAATTAAGGTAGGATCTTCCATGAGCCCTCAGCTGTTGGGGTCATTGTATTGAAGCAGGTACTCCATTTAAGCCAGGCTCTTATGGCCAGCCGCTTGGCTTGTACCTGCCGGGTTTCCAGAGATATGTGTATTTGGTGTATTTGGCTGGGTTGAGGGTCATGGGCAGAGTGGCCAGACACGAGGGAGTATACTTGGGAATGACATCTTGATGACCCAGCCCTGTTGGGTCTTCTGTTATATGAATATCCTCCATATATCTGTACCTTTTTGTTGTTGTTGGAGAGACAGAGTCTTGCTGTATTGCCTAGCTTGGAGTGCAGTGGTAATTCACAGGCACAATTGTAGTACACTACAGTCTCCAACTCCTTGGCTCAGGTGATCCTCCTACCTCAGCCTCCTAAGTAGCTGGGATTACAGGTGCACCTCCATGCCTGGCTTTTACCCCTTGTGTGCTCCAGGAGAGTTTCTTAGCCTAATATTCTAACTCACTAAAACATTTTTCAGCTATATCCATTTATCCATTTACCCATCTAATAATAATAAAAAATAATATTTTTATTTTGACTGTATTTTTCACATATGTTATTTCAAATGAAAAAAATGCTTATTCCTGCTGCATGTTACCAATAGCCCCTCTTTCCTCTGAGAATATATAGTATTGTTGTTTAAAATTTATATTCTGTGTGGTTTATTCTGTTTTATTTGATGTGTGTTCAATTTTTGTCTCATTTTTAATCTTTAAAAACATTCTAATAGTACTTCTTTGGTATTTTATTATTTTTCCTCGTGATCACATTTTCCGTTGGGATTATTAGCCACTTTAGTTTGTGCTGTGTTTGGAATGAGTGGTAAGTTTGTCCCTCATGACACCTCCCAGTAAATCCATCAGGAAGTTGCTCTTTATCAAGAACAAACTCCCATGAAAGTTTGTTGAGTACACAGGTCAGAACTGCTACCCCAGCCAGGCTAGAGTGCTGCTCTGACATTACCTCTAGCATTAAGTTGGTGTTGCCTTTTTGCATCAGTGGAGACTGAAGAGACACCAGAACGTCCAAAAAGTGCTCTGTCATTCTGTCCTCCCTCTCCCTAGCACAACCCTATGGTGTGCCGGGTTGTTACTCTGCCCTTCCTCCACCCACACAAGCCAGCTTCTATTTCCCCAGGGATTTTTCACAGTTTTTATGTTTACTTCTCAGATCCTACCTCCATGACTTGTAGAACATCTTCAGAGGGAGGGAGCCTGGCTTAATATCTTAATCAGGAATTGGAAGCTGGGTATGACTAATTTAAAAAATTATTTATGTTTGGCCTTTGGTAAGATTTTTTTTGGCCACAAATTTACTAGTTATATTTAAACTTTTACTAGTTGTTTTATATTTGGGGATTACATATTCTCTTATTAGTGGGAGAGGAACACATGAAAGGTCCTGGGCAGTGGAAGTTAACTAGTCTAGAAATAGTATTGTGATAATTAGGAAAGTGAAGAATTTGGGTCTCAGTAAACATAATTTTTAGAAGTGTTTTATTGATACATAATACTTGTATGTGTTTATGGGGTACATGTGATACTTTGCCTGGTTTGTTAAGTGTTTTATTATGAAGGGATGTTGAATTTTATCAAATGCTTTTTCTGCATCCATTGAGATAATCATATGATTTTTGTCCTTCATTCAGTTGACATGATGTATCACGTTTATTGATTTGCATAGGTTGAACCATCCTTGCATCCCTGAGATAAACCCCACTGGATCATGGTGTATATCTTTTTGATGTTCTGTTGGATTCGGTTTGCTAGTATTTTGTTGAGAATTTTGCATCTATATTCATCAGGGATATTGGCCTGTAGTGTTTTTTTGTTATGTCCTTGTTTGGTTTTGGTATCAGATAATGCTGGCTTCATTGAATGAGTTAGGAAGAATTCCCTCCTCTTCTAGTTTTCAGAATAGTTTGAGGAGAATTGGTATTAGTTCTTCTTTGTAAGTTTGGTAGAATTTGGCAGTGAAACCATCACGTCTTGAGCTTTTCTTTGTCGGAAGACTTTTTATTACTGATTTAATCTCGTTACTCCTTATTGGTCTGTTAAGGTTTTCTGTTTCTTCCTGATTCAATCTTGGTGAGTTATATTTGTCCAGGAATTTATTCATTCTCTCTAGGTTTTCCAGTTTGTTGGCATATAGTTATTCATAGTAGTCCTATGATCTTTTGTATTTTTGTGGCATCAGTTGTAATGTCTCCTTTTTGTTTCTGATTTTGTTTATTTGAATTTTTGGTTTTTTCTTGGCTAGTTTATGAACTTATTTTTTTTTTTGAGACAGAGTCTCACTCTGTTGCCCGGGCTAGAGTGAGTGCCGTGGCGTCAGCCTCGCTCACAGCAACCTCAAACTCCTGGGCTCGAGCAATCCTCCTGCCTCAGCCTCCCGAGTAGCTGGGACTACAGGCATGCGCCACTATGCCCGGCTCATTTTTTCTATATATTTTTAGTTGGCCAATTAATTGCTTTCTATTTTATAGTAGAGACGGGGTCTCGCTCTTGCTCAGGCTGGTTTCGAACTCCTGAGCTCTAGCGATCCGCCCGTCTCGGCCTCCCAGAGAGCTAGGATTACAGGCGTGAGCTACCGCGCCCGGCCATGAACTTATTTTTTTAAGTGGTTTTCTTGTTAAATATTTAAAAGAAATTTTTAAATTTTATTTATTTTTTAACTCACCCCAATGTGACTATAGTTAAATACTTTTAATCAGTCATTCTTTTAACAAGCATCTGATGCGTAGAAGATGCTGTACTGGATACTATTGGTAGTAAATAGAAGGCTAAATGAGACAGATTTCTACTCCCAAGGAAATTTTCGAAAAATGAATTTTTATGAAAATGAAATTCATGAAAATGAATTTTTAGATAATTCAAGTTAAAACTAAAATATCTTCATTTCTGAGAGAAGTTAAAATTTTAGAAGCTACTAAGAGTTCTTTGTTAGGAATAGGATCATTTCTCATTGAGCAACCAGGAATAAAAAATGGATCAGCCAGCCTTACTTTGAGAAGAATTTTGTGTGGGCTCCTATTCTTGTGTACAGATTTGCTGCTTTTGTTCATTCCATAGTCTACTTGACTTTGACCTGTTTTTGGCTACACACTCTCTACCTTCTCTTGGCTACCTGCTCTCTGTTCTTAAAATCAGGCTTATACCATAATGTGTATGCATTCCAGCATGATTTACTTCATACTTGGACCCTACTTTTTAGCTTGTTTCCGTCAGTCTGTTCATCTGTTGTACCATAATTTGCCTTTGCTACCAGATTCATACCTCTGAATTTGCTCTGCAGCTGTGCTGCATATGTACTTGGCTTAACACATTTTGGCTCTTGACTTTTGTTTCTGAATGTTGCCATTACTTCTGTTTTTTCTAAAGTTAATCATTAAGCAAAAAGCCATCTTTACAACTCATTTCTCAAAGCACTGGTCAGCCCTGTCACTGGTTCAAATCCTCTCTTCCTTTCCAAGTATATGAATTATGATAACCAAAGCTCATTTTATTTTCAAATTATTGTTACTATATAATTTTAATCTATTTAAAATTAATCACCAGAGGTAATTTGGTACATTTTCTGCCACAGTTTTTAGTGTATAACCTGACATTATTATTTTACTTTTTAAAAGCTTTATTGAGGTATAATTGCCATGTATGTGCAGCTGTTTAAAGTATACAGTTGCTAAGTTATGAGGTGAGCATACATCATGAAACCAGTAGCACAATAAAGGTAATGAACATGAGCATCACACCCAAAAGTTTCCTCTTGCCCTTTTCCATTCCCCCTCCAACCTGTAGTCTGCTACTGAGCTGCTTTCTTTTTTTTTTTTTTTTTTTT
>VBSM01003215.1:35089457-35101396 GCA_008086735.1 Cheirogaleus medius | reverse complement strand
AAAAAAAAAAAAAAAAAAAAGGCTATCAGAAAAAGGGATTATATCCAGAAGGGAAAATCAAAGAAAGTATTTGAAAGAAGTAGCTTTTGTACTGGGTTTTGAAGGATGGGTGTAATTTATAATATAGCCATATTGTATGATTATAATAACAGAGATAGGAAGAAGGCTTCCAGTGTAAAGAAAAGCAGAGCTGTGAAAAACTTCAACTATGACAGTGTACTTTGCTTGGAGGAACAGAGTTAGGAGAAAATGTTAATAAGCATTTTAAGGCCAAAGCATTAAGGTTTTCAATGTCAGGATTAGCACTTTAGATTGACTGACTGACTGATTGATTGATTGATTTTCGGGAGGGGGAAAGGGGCCAGGGTTGGGAAGGGGATAGATGTAGGGCCCAGCACTTTAGATTTAAATTACAATCAGGTTCAGAAGCAAGTGAGTAACAGTGATTAGAATCGTGCTTTAGGAAGATCTGACTACACTATTTGAAATAATTTGAAGGAAGAAAGGTAGTTAGGAAACTAGATACAAAACTATTATAATAACCCAAGAGAAAAGTCATAAAGGTGTTGACAATGTGACTGGAAAAGAGGATGGATGGAAGCAATGCAATAAACACATTACTACGATAGCAAAACCACTCAAACACTTATAATCAGACGCCACCATCAGAACATGCTTTCTTACTCATATGGGGTAAAAACTTTAACCTTCTCTGCCATCTCTCCCACCTTTGAACGAAATAACAATTATAACTAATTTTAAAAAGAGGAATTAAACAATAATTAAGAGCAATTGACTACCACTTTCCCATTTTTAAAACTAAACCTGAATATAAGCACAAAATGAAACAGAATTCACATGCTAGGGCCCCCTCTGCTGGACCACTGGAGAAAAAGTCTGATCTTAAATTTGTAAAGTCTTACTTGGTTCTGTTGAATTGCTGAAAATAAGAGATAGCTTTGCTTCATAACTCCTTTCCAGTGTATCAAATGCTCTCCTCGGGTGGGGAATTATGAAATATCTTTCCTTGTATTTTTCCAAAGCACTCATAATTTTATTTTTGCTTAAGTTGTTGATTATGAAAAAAGATTTTAATATATATTCAAACCTCACAAATATTTAAATATACTCAACTAAGAAATTTACTTCTCAGTACAAGAATAAGTTGCAACTCACCACACTGATTTTTTATAGGTAATGAAGAATCATGCTAAAGAACAGTTTTATATTCTGTTCATTAAGAAATAAGCTGCAGCTCCCTTGTCAGTTAGCTTCTGGCTGGGCTCCACCAATGGAAAACAGAGATGGTATATTGCAGCAGTCCCCAACTTTTTGGCACCAGGGACCATTTTCATGGAAGACAATTTTCCATGGAACAGGGAGCAGGGGGATG
Organism: Cheirogaleus medius; assembly: GCA_008086735.1. Classification (NCBI taxonomy): domain Eukaryota; kingdom Metazoa; phylum Chordata; class Mammalia; order Primates; family Cheirogaleidae; genus Cheirogaleus; species Cheirogaleus medius. Next base: position 35,100,003 of record VBSM01003215.1, on the reverse strand, counting down.
GTTTCAGGACGATTCAAGTGCATTATATTTATTGTGCACTTTATTATTATTATACTGTAATATATAATGAAATAATTATACAACTCACCATAGGTTGGGGACCCCTGGTATACTGGAATGTGGGAGAAAACAGGTATTTCTCCCTTTCTCTGTAAGACTAAATCTCCCCAATGGCTTTGGCTCCTTCTGGATAAGCTCAATTCCTACCAGGTAACCCTGGCCCCTGGCCTCTAGGACCATCTCCTACTTGTATCCCTTCATTAACGCTTGCTTTGCCTTTTTTTTTTTTTTCTTTTTAAGAGACAAGGTCTCTCTCTGTTGCCTAGGCTGAAGTACAGTGGCTCGATCACAGCTCATTGCAGCCTTTAACTCCTGGGCTCAAGAAATCCTCCCACTTTAGCCTCCCAAGTAGCTGGGACTACAGGCACATACCACCACACTTGGTTAATTTTTTAAATTTTTTGTAGAGATGGGGTCTTCATATGTTGCCCAGGCTGGTCTCGAACCCCTGGCCTTAGGCAATCCTCCAGCCTCGGCCTCCCAAAGTGCTTGCTTAACTACTACTTGCTTAATTACTACTTATCTCTGGATTGCCTCACCATCCCTTTTTTGACATCTAGTGTCTTTCATCACATATATAACCAATTCTCTATAGGAAGGAGGAAAAGACAAAAGAGGGAAGGAGAAAGCAAGCTACAACAAAATGACCCAGTCTATATTTTCTGATTCTAGCGTACCCACTGTCCAGCTACCACAGCTTCATTTCACAATGGAAAAGAAACAGCAATAACATGGGTAAACTTTCTAGATTACTTGTAAACTCATCCTTCTCAAACTGGGGTATACTGTGATCATTTCACGTTGTTTTGTATTACACAGTATGCTGGGATGATTTAATGTGAAAGTGCAAGATAAACATGTCCAATCTTTCTGCTATATCCATTGTAAGCAATTTTAAACATTATTTGTATATTAAAACAAACCACACAAAGGGAAGAAGGCCATATAATAGGAGAGCTAAAAGTAAGTAAATAAATAAATAAATCCACAAGGGTGTTTAATGGGAAACAACAAATGGTGTTGGGTCACTGGATATCCACATGCAAAGAATGAAGTTGGACCCCTACATAATACTATATACAAAAATTAACTCAAAGTGAATCAAAAACCTAAATTTAAGAGCAAAAACTATGAAACTCCTAGAAGAAAATGTAGTATAAACCTTTGTAACCTTGGATTAGGCAATGGTTTCTTAGATATGACACCAAAGCACTAGCAACCATATGAAAAAAATAAATTGGATTTCCTCAAAACTTAACTTTTGTACTTCAAAGGACATTTTCAAGGAAGTGAAAAGACAGTCCATAGACAGGGAGAATATATTTATAAACTATACATCTAATAATGTACTTGTATCTAGATTATATAAAGAACTTTTACAACTTATTATAAAATGACAACCCAATTAAAAAACAGGTAAATGGCACAAATAGACATTTCTCCAAAGATACAAAAATGACCATCACTGGCCATCAGGGTAATGTGAATCAAAACCACAACGAGATATCACTTCACACCCACTAGACGACTATAATAAAAAAGATAAGTAGTGTCAGAAAGAATGTGGAAATGTCAAACTCTCATACACTGCTGATGGGAATGCAAAATGGTGCAGCCACTTTGGAAAACAGTTTGGTGGTTCCTCAAAAAGTAAAACACGGAGTGATTACGTGAACTAGCAATTTGACTCCTAGGTATATATCCAATAGAAATGAAAATATGTCCACACAAAAACCTATTCACAAATGCTTATAGCAGCACTATTTGTAATAGCCAGAAATTTGAAAAAACTCAAATGCCTACCACCAATGGATAAAATGTGGTACACACATATAATGAAATACTATTTAGTAGTGAAAAGAAATAAAGCATTGATACATGATACATGTTTCAACCTTGAAAACATTTTGCTAAAGCTAATGTGAAAGAAGCCAGACAGAAAAGGCCATCTATTGCATGATTCCATTTACATGAAATGTGCAGAAAAGGCAAAACCACAGAAATAGAAAGTAGATTAGTGATTGCCGGGATATGGGGGTGGGGAAAATGAGGAGTGACTGTAATGACTACTGGATTTCTTTCTGGGCGATGAAAATATTCTAAAATTAGATAGGTGATGGCTGTACAACTGTTAAAAACCAGTGAATTGTACATTTTAAAAGGGTTTAGTATGCAGTACGTGCATTATATCTCAATTTTTTTTAATGGGGGGAAAATGACAAAAAAAAAAAAACTTACCTAAGGATAAAAAAAGATCCTGTAAATAAATCTTAAAATGTTATCTGCTTCTCCACTGTACTATAAACAAATAAACACAAGTGTCAAACCTCCTGCCCTTCCTCTTGTGCTAACCTTCTTAGCCACCCAGAACAGAAATCCTTACAGTAATATCCAACTCATCTCTTTCCTTTCCCATATATTCAATTTGGCTGCCAGGTCCAGTTTATTTCTGTTGTATCTCTCCTATTTGTCTCCATTTATTCCCACTGACCACACCCTAGTTAAGATTGGCATTTCTCACCTGAACTATAAAAGCCTTCTAACAGGCATCTTGACCCTCAACTTTCATTTCTCCCCATCTGTATTTTACAATTCAAGAGTTATCCTCCCAAGATAAAACTGTGGTCATATCACTGACCTACTCAAAAACTACTTAAAAATCTAAAGTTGAGGCCGGGCACGGTGGCTCACACCTGTAATCCTAGCACTCTGGGAGGCTGAGGCAGGAGGATCGGTTGAGCTCAGGAGTTCGAGACCAGCCTGAGCAAGAATGAGACCCTGTCTCTACTAAAAATAGAAAGATTAGCTAGGTGTCGTGGCACACGCCTACAGTCCCCGCTACTTGGGAGGCTGAGGCAGGAGGATCACTTGGGCCGAGGAGTTGAGTCCAGCCTGGGCAACACAGCAGGACCCATCTCTATTTTAAAATAAAACAAAACAAAACAAAAAACCACATGATTCTATAACTACATGGATGAATTTCACTGACATTATACTGAGTAAAAGAAGTCAGACACAGAGTTCATACTGTATGATGTTTTTTATATGAAGTTCTATTAATAGAACAGGCAAAACTAATCCAACTAATCCAACAAAAACATGAGCAGTTATCTGGGGCATAATGTGGGGAGGTTGACTGAAAAGGGGTGTGGGAAGGACTTTCAGGGGAGAGGGAAATGTTCTACATTTTGATTGCAACATATACATTTGTCAAAAACCATCAACCCATATACTTAAAATCTGCATTTTATTATATGTAAATTATATCTCGATTTTTTAAAAATGTGAGCCATATAGAGCCAATTACATAATTAGTAAAAACTGAAAAAGAGGCTATTTTTCTACCAGACCAAAAGAAGTCCCAGATTAACTGATGCAAAGGTCTTTGTTTTAAGAGATATAAAAACATGATTGGAATATTACATAAGCACACATTTGGGGTTGTTTCTGCTATACATTGTGGGTTTCACAGAAAAACAGTTTTGGCTGCTAAAATAGAAAATGTTCATATTAGATGTTTTAGCAGTGCTATCAATGGTAACTTTATTTACTACCATAATTATAACTGAGCAATTACATTTAGCAGACACTGAAGAAATAACCATAAAAGCAGTCCAATAAACAACTGTTATACAATCATCTTAAATCATGGGTAACTAATTAGAAACTATTCTGCTAATAAAAATTTCTAGGAAATTGGTAACACCTTATTAACTCATTCCTAGGGATCTTTACACCGATAATTTTGTTACATCAATTTTATTTGTCTGAAAATACTTTGTGTAATTGTTTAAAAGTAACCGAAGTTCATAGCTTTTGGGGGAAAAAAAACCTCTAAAGAAAGAAAAATTGTTGAGAGTTTCTTTCTTTAGACATTCCTTTTGATAATCCTGGAAACCATACTCCGAAACAGTGTTATTGACAAATTAATAAAGGCAAAGACATCAAATTCAATTTTTAAAAATTTTACATTTCCAACAATGCAGGAGTAAAATATAGGATCCCTTACCTCATCATCATCATCAGAATCATTCCCAAACACTGATGGTTTTTGCAAAACAGGGTGCAACTGCTGTGTTCTCTTTGGCAAAATAAGCCCATACCTGCATATTTTTTTTTGAAACAGAAATTACACCATTATCTTTAAATGTTAAAAAAATAATACATCCACTACCTCTTCCGGATGAAGATATCAAATCAAAACATGCCATAAGCCTTATGAACACATAACAGATTGTTACTGATTTTCGGTGATCTCAAAATTCTAATATGCCATTTTATAATTACTCTAAATCATTAATTGTGGACCCGGGTCAAACTCAAATACCATTTTCAAAGAAGAGAAGTAAATCAACAGCTCAGAAATGTCTTAGATGGTGAAGTGATATCAACAGTTTAAAAAAGACACGATGGTGGAAAGCTCAGTTCATGTCCACTAAAGATAAAAATGCTTTAAATTATCCTTGTGGTCCTACGGCTAGATTTTTTTTTCTATTGTGAACTTTATACAGTGTTAGGAAGTTATTGGATAGTGTGCAACCCACGAAAACTTTAAAGATTAAATTAACTGAAAAACCTTAGTAGCCATGGGGAAAGTTCCTATTACACTTTATTAAGCTCACTTGCTTTGTCTCGGAGCATGTGAGAGAACCATCCCATCAGATCCAACTCATTTCGTTTCTCAAATTTTGGCCTTTAAGAAGCAGAGACCACAGGAAGCCACATCAAAGTATGGATTACACATCAAAGGTAAAACTTCCAAATACGTACAACATTTGTCTCTTTTGCGGCAACATATGCCCCAATTCCCTATATGCCTACCCTTTTCTGTGGCTTCTCAGAACAATATTCCTAAACCGAGAAGGGAGGGCGGGAATCAGGACTTGAGCTTCTGCCAAGAACAAGGCCCTCTAAGGAAGCCGGGAATTGTCTCTCTTCTTACTGCCCCTGAGAGCATCCAAGCCGGGAGAAACTCAAGCGCGGGGTAGGAAGCAAGACTGAGGGGCCTCAGACCGAGCTTTTGGAAAATAGAAAAGTCTCGCTCTCTGCCCCTCAGCCTAACTTCCTTTATTTCCTCACAAGTTTCTCCCTCAAACTTCGGGCTTCCAGCCTGGAAAATGTATGGGGGAGGGGAATATATGTTCCTCAGGACTTCTGGGTTTTTCCCCGTCTCTTTCCCTGATGACACGGCCCCTTCACTTCCAGCGCACTTTAACTCCTCGGCCAAAGATACAGTCGCTGTAGTTTCTCATTCCCCAGCCTGACCCTAACTCCCGAGTCACTCACTGCCTGCCCGGAATCGCCATCTTGCTCCCGTGTCCGCTGAACGTGGCCGAAGCCGACGCCGACGTAACGCTGACGCCGGCGCCGCACGTAAACTCTCGCGAGGCTTTGGGTGGCTGCCACCGTGTTGAGAAGCGGGAACTGCGGCCTCTGTTTTGTTTCAGTGGGAAGAAAGGAATGACAAAGTTTATGTTCATATTGGATCTCTTGCTGATAGCATATCAGGGGGTCTTGCTTTTTTTTTATACAGTCTCACAATCGCTTCCTTTTAGTTTGGGTGTTTAAAACATTTTCATTAAAGTAACTATAAATAAGTATGATTGCTGTTTGTTTTCTATTTTTCTTTTCCCATCTGTTGTTTATTTTCTCTCTCCTCCTCGCCCACCTCTTTTTGCCTTCTCTTGATTTGTAGAGAAATTTTTAATGATTCAGCTTATGATTTTCATGATTCAACCTCCTTTTTTGGCTTATTAGCCATAGTTGTTATTTTTTTAAGGGGGTTGCTTTAGGGTTTGGGGTTTTTTGTTTTTTGAAACAGAGTCTCACTCCGTTGCCAGGGCTAGAGTGCGGTGGCATCATCATTGCTCACTGCAACCTCAAAGTCCAGGGCTCAAGCTATTCGCCTTTCTCAGCCTCCAAGTAGCTGGGACTACAGGAATGAGCCACCACGCTCGGCTAAATTTTGTGTTTTTTTAAAAAGACAGGGTCTTACTCTTGTTCAGGCTGGTCTCGAGCTCCTGGTCTCAAGCAATCCTCTTGCCTCGGCCTCCCAGAGAGCTAGGATTACAGGCATGAGCCACTGCACCCAGCCCTAGGGTTTCTGACATACATCTTTAACTTAGCACAGTCTACCTTGAAGCAAGAATATACCACTGTAGGTATAGTATAAGAAACTTACAAAAGTATTCTTCCATTTTCCCTCCTATGTTTTTGCTATTGTCACAATTTTATTTCTACCTATGTTATAAATGCACAATAAATTATTTTTGCTTTAAACAGGTTTTTAAAAAAGATTTTTAAGAAAAATATGTTTACCAACATAGTCACCATTTCTGGTATCTCCATATCTTTGTGTAGATCCAGATTTCTATCTAGTATAATATCTTTTTAACTTTTTTCAAGCATTTTTATTGAAATATAATTTAGGTATCATGCAATTCACCCATTTAAAGTGTACAATTCAATAATGTTTAGTATAGTCAAAGAGTTATACACAATCAATTTTAGAATATCTTCAATACCAAAAAGAAACCATGTACCCATTGGTCACTTCCGTTTTCCCTCAAATCCCCCAGCCCCAGGCAACTACTAATCTTCTATCAGTTTTTGCCTCATGAATTTTAAAGCCCTGTTATTAGATGTATAAATGTTTAAGATTGTCATGTCTTCTTAATTGATCCTTTTTTCATTATGAAATGACCTTCTTTATCATGACAATATTCTTTGCTCTGAAATCTGCTTGTGTGATATTATTATAGCTACTCTAGTTTTGACATTATCTCTGGGGAAAACAAAAAGATGTTCAGGAATGGAAAACAATTGTGATTTACTACAGAGCTATGCCCTAAATAGCATACATGATCATGATAATGTAAAACACTAAATATTGATTTATTCTAACTTAAATTGCCATGTAATAATATTAGGAAGAATGGATGAGAAGTGTGTGTGCGGGTGTATGTGTGTGTGCTGAGTGAAAGGACAGCCTTGCTAATGAAATAACAGAAAAAATGATCTAAACTCACAGTCTCTCAGTAAGGGCTAAGATCAATAATATGAGCTCTCTCTCTAACAGGCACCCCACCCCACAGGGTTCTGTTTTTACAACATTTGAAAAGAGCTGAGCATACAGAAAGAAAATGTAAACCTTTCTCTTTTACATTCTATAGATTATAGATTGAACTGCTTTTGAAAATTTGCTTTTACAGCCTTGAGTTCCTGAGCAAACAGCAGGGGTAAGAGCTTCAGGCCTTAGTTCCTGCCCAAAACCGTATCTCAAGGACAAAATCACAGACAAGATCACATCCCCACTGATAAGCCTGTCTCCAAGGAAAAGGGGAGAAGCCAACTCTTGGCGCTTCTGTTATCAGCTGGCCACTAAGAAAAAAAAAAGAAAGAAATGGATGCAGCAGTTTCGCAGCTATACCCTGTTAATTTGGCTACAGCCATAAATCTTCTTCCCCCCTTTACAACCCTTAAATAAAAAACCTGAGTAGTGGTTTTCTAGGCCAACACTCTCTCCCTTTTTCACTTCTGTGCTGGCCCTTTTTCCATCTGGAAAAAGTAAAATAAACTTTTCCTTCTTTCTATCCTAAACTTTGTGTGAGAAATCTTTCTCCACTTGAGCCGTGAGCACCTAGCAAGTTCACCACTCTTATCACTGAGGAAGGAGCTAAATCTTTGTATTGCATACTGGGAAGTCAACAGATAATTGCCTAAATCAGAAAAAAAAAAAAAAAAGTAGCCACAAAACCACGTTATTTAGTAATATGAAAGTAAATGTCAAAACTACGACCAGGGCTGGGCATGGTGGCTCATGCCTGTAGTCCTAGCACTCTGGGAGGCCGAGGCTAGAGGATCGCTGGAGCTCAGAGTTTGAAGTTGCTGTGAGCTAGGCTGATGCCACACTAGCCCAGGCGACAGAGCAAGACTCAGGCTCAGAAACAAAACAAAACAACAACAACAAACTACAACCAAAATGGGTGTTGGCAAACTTTTTCTGCAAACAGATAGTAAATATTTTAGGTCTTGGGGTCCATGTGGTCTCTGTGGCTACTGCTCCACTCTGCCCTTGTAGTGCAAAAGCACCCATAGACAATATGGGCATGGCTGGTAAATAAAACTTTACCATAACAAGCAGTTGACCAGATTTGGCCCATGGGTTGTTTACCAACTCCTGAACAAAAAGAATTGAAAGTAGTTGACTCAGAAGCAAGGAAAATGGAGGTGACGTGGGACTGGGAAATTCTCTGCTCTCAACAGACCTGTGTAACAGGATGACTATCAGCATGTGTTACTTTGCTTAAAATAAAAAGAATAAAGAGGCAAACATAAAGCCACCTGCTAGGGCTGTCTGCCTCTTGCTTGAAGAGACTGAATGGGAAATTAGTTATACAAAAATTACCCAGTGGAAAGCTCAATATCCTAGATAATTTGAGTTTTTGAAATGGTGTTTTGAATTCTGTACTCTCCCATTGCCTTTGGGACATTGTAATGAAGCAGTCATGGGATTTTCCCAAAGCCAGAAGGTTGATTTCTCAGATGCAATGTTGCAGAGAGTTCTTCAATCATTTGGTAGAATCTGTAGCACTGGTGGCAACTGAAGCAGTGAATCAGGGGCATGGAGAAGCTTCCTAATATTTTAGAATCCAACTTTGGTAACTTTAGGAGGAGATGCTATAAGGACAGAAGCAGGGTGAACCAATATATGATAGTATCATCACTTCCACACTCCTGATGGTTATACAATAGAGAATTCCAACTATCTTAGACTTCCAGAAATGTATTGAACAAATTTCAGTTGTTTCATATTGTTTTCATAATCCTCTCCCTTAACTAACTACTTGACCTTTTGAGTTGTTTCGCAGAAATGGTGGATTTTCTGCAAGACAAAGGAACTGAGATTCTGAAGGCCCCTGGGCAGACTTCCAGATGCCACGACTCACCAGTCCCCATAACCTGCCCCCAATGCATGTATCTCCTTGTGAGTTACACCACGCCCTGTCCCAATGCACATGGCCTCTCCTTTAAAACCCCATGGTCTCCCTTAGTCAGAGAGACAGATTTGAGACAACTTCTCCCATCTGTCATATTTAAAGAATTCCTTTCTTCCTTGGCAATCCTTGTTATCTCAATGATTGGATCTTTGTGCCATGAGCAACTGAACCTAGACTGAAACCACCGTGTGGTTTCGACAACATATACAAGACTTCAATAACACAATTGGACTAGAATTGGATCCAAGGCAACTTTGGGAATCTCTGCACCCAAACTCATGGATCTTCCATTTAATATTTTAACATTTATGTTACTAATGTTAACTTCACTACTTTCAGTCTCTGCTTCTCTTTGTGCCCATTCTTTTCCCCAGTCAACTACTCATTCTCCACACCTTTTCTCTACTTACAGCTTCTACTAACTTGTAGTGTCTGGAAGGCAGTATGTTTCAACTGCTTTAAGGCTGTCATGACACCTTTGGCCTCTCTACATGTCAGGTTCGGTTCTTGACGCGCTCATGGCTGAAGAATGACCAGATGCATCAAAGTAAGGCAAGTATGAAAATGAGGTTTATTGAGGAGAGACAGATAGGATTATAGGGCAAGAGCAAGATATAGGTTTATAGAGCATGATACATATGCCACAGATGATGACTGGACCCATTGTCACAGCAAAGGGAGAGCAAAAGGAAGGGTGCAAAAATGGGTTGGTTATGGTCTCAGTCTTATTTCATAATGCCTGGATTGGGACCTCCCTGTGGCTCAGACATCACCATGGAACCACTTTGACTGGATAGTTGGGAGTTGCATGACTTGAGTCTTAACTATGTGGGGGTTGTTTTAGTTCAATTTCCGGCCTCTATGTTACCTATGCTACTTGGCCTGTGGGCTGGAGAGTACTCTGCATTCTTTTGCAGCTGGTGCGCTAAGTTATGATTGGTCAATTCATAGGATATTCCCTCCTCCCCCAGGTAAGGCAGTGACTTGGGAGAGGATTAGGGTGAAACAGGACCAAGATGGGGGCCTGGGGTCCAACCTTGTCCTTCTTCCCAGGTGAGGCAATTGTACCAAGGCAACAGCACCCACTTTCATCCCTAGGAGACCCGGAATCCCTCACTATCTACCTAACATAAACACTTAATATCCTTTTAGACACTGCTCCTATTGCTGTTTCCCAGTTTGTTTTGTCCATGGTTTGGGTACTTTTTATATTACATCATTTCACAAATTGGCCTCACTTTGATGAGAAGTCAACCCCAATTCAAACAGCTATGGCTGGAGAGTCAGTCACATGGTACAAAATATGGTCACCTAGAGGTGCTTCATCAGTTGAGGTTTGTGAGCAGGACAGTCTAAGCTCAGGCAGTAGATCGAGAGGGAGTTTAAATCTGGCTAATCACTAGGTGATGGAGCATCTATTGAGGGTAATTACTACGCTCAAGGACAGAGAAATGGGTGATGTTTATTTATTTATTTATTTTTTTTTT
>VBSM01003215.1:35031459-35073380 GCA_008086735.1 Cheirogaleus medius | reverse complement strand
GTACCCCCATTACAAGATGGAATAAAAATAAATAAATAAATAAATAAATAAAAAAAGAATGTGCACTAATAAGGGTCCTAATAAGAGGCAAAAGCTGTGTCTTTCAGGTCTATTATCACACCAGGAGGATGTGCACTGGCAGTCAAACAAAACAGACATGTCTCATACCTGAAGATGCATGACTTCCTGAAAATGGTAGGGGGATTTTTGTGGATTTCTGTTAGACCCAGCTCCCCTGTAACCATCATATTGCGTAAAATGTAGTCTGAATCCTTGAAAAGAGGAAGAGATTTCATTAGAAAGGAGTAATTAGACCTCATATCTCCATTAAAGCTTTTGGGGACAGATAAATAGAAAAAAATTAGGGAAGTTTAGATGACTTCTAGCTTTAAAAGCAGTGACATTTTATTTATTCAGTACTATTAAGGAACAGGGTGTTCCACATGAGAAAATTTTCCAAAAAATAAGTTTTTAAAAAATATACAAGCTTATTTTACATAAATGTGAAAAAATTGTGTGTTTATATTGTTTTTCTGATGTTAAAAGTGTATTATAGAACATCTGGAAAATACAGAAACACCCAAAGAAAATAAATACAATTTAAAAATTCTCTAATGAGGTCTCTGTCCTCACCACTTCACCAAAACTGTTCTTGTCAAGGTTACCAGGGACTCGTTTCCAAATCTACTGGTCAATCCCCAGGCCTCATCTTTATCTACCTCTTGGCAGCACTTGATTCAGTGAACAGCTCCTATCTTGATATATCTTCTGCATTCAGCTTTTGGGACACCACTCTCCTGATTTTCCTCCTACTTCACTAAGCACTCTTTCTCATTCCCCTTGCTTCTTCCCCATCTCCCTTACTTCTAAGAGATTTTCAAACTGTAGGTCATAACCTACATGTGGGTTGTGAAAATATTTTAATGAGTGTTAATCAGTATTTTTTTGGTAGAGACTAGTTTATTTATAAGAAAGCAATATTAACATATTCTATAAAATGCACTAAACTATAGGAAAGACAAATTCAGTTGGGAGAAGTAACCAGGGTTTTTTTATGAATAATTACTTTAAAAACTAATTCTTGGAATAAAAAGGAAACTATGGAATCCGTATGGGCCTCACGCTGAATGGTGCTTGGAAGACAAACAACTGCTTTGTAGTAGTGACCTTAAGTATTCTACCCAACTCTTTTTTTTTTTTTTTTTTTTGAGATAGGGTCTCACTCTGTTGCCTAGGCTAGGGTACAGTGACATCATCATAGCTCACTGTAACCTCAAACACCTGGGCTCAAGAGATACTCTTGCCTCAGCCTCCCAAGTAGCTGTGACTATAGGCATGCATCACTATGCCCAGCTAATTTTTATATTTTTTGCAGAGATGGGGTCTGGCTATGTTGCTAAGGCTAATCTACCAAACTCTTTAGATAAAAAATGTTTTCAGCTGGTGTGGTAGCTCTCACCTGTAACCCCAGCACTTTGGGAGGCTAAGGTGGGACGACTGTTTGAGGCCAGGAGTTTGAGGCTGCAGTGAGCTATGATCACACTACTGTACTCCAGCCTGGGGAACAGAGCGAGACTCTGTTTCTAAAAAAAATTAGCTAAAAATAAAGAAAAATGTTTTCAACATTACAATTAAACTGTTAAGATTATCCCACATTGGCAATTGGGCTTTTTGCTTCTTTCTGAATTTATTTCTTTCCTGATTTATTTGGTGTTACATTATATTTGATTGAAAAGATTTTTTAAAAATCTCACCCTGACCGTGTTTCTAAGTCTAAATATTTAGCCAACACCGAACAATTTGTTTCCTGTTTTTCCCTCCAAAATTGCATAAATTGACCACCCCTGCTGTTAGACCAGAAGCATAATATAGAAAATAATTTGCTCATAATAATATGCCTGAAAATAAGCTTGTATTTCATTTGATTTTAGTTGAACCCAAAACTATAAATTTAGCAAGCCCCTCAGCAATTCTTCAGTAGTGAAACAAGCACTCCTCGTTAAATTACCCAGGAAAACTTTTGGAGAAAAGGCTGCAATTGTATCCCCCCATCTTCTTTCTTCTGCTGCTGGTTTGTTATGTTTTCCCTTTCCCTCTCCCATATCTGTTCATTCTAACCTTTCTCCTTAACACACTATTTATTCATTTGTTTTAATATTTATCCTCTTTTTCTTTTTCTTCTCTTGACAAACACTTGTTTAAAAAAAGAATGAAATAGAATCTACAGTATCAGAAAACATCACATTTAATAAAAGTAAGTACTCTTTTGTGAGATATCTATTTCAAATGTGTGTGCCTGTGCACATGTAAGGGGTCAGGATACAAAATGCTTTCATATTGTGGGTCACAGTCAATACAATTTTGAGCCATAATGATTCCGAACATTAGGGCTCAGGCCTCAGATTTTTTTTTCTAGTCTTATTCATCCTATCCAGTTTCATGGTTTTGTGTTTTATTTTGTTTATTGTGGTGAAATATACATAGCATACTATGTATCACTGTAACCATTTAAGTGTATAATTCAGTGGCATTAAATATATTCACAATGCTATGTGACCCAGTCTCATGGGTTTAAAACACCATTTATTTTAATTCTTTTTCAATTTAGCAGGTAAAAAGTTATCTTTTACTGAACTTTTACTTTGTATTTATTTCTTTGAGAATGCTTGAATTTTTTTTAACACGTTTATGAACCATTTGCATTAGGTGTTTTGTTTTGTTTTCTTTTTTAAATTAACTTGTCCCTTGCTTATTTTTCTTCTGGATTTTAAAAAAACTCATTGATTTGTGTATAACAGTGTTAATCCTTTGCCAGATATGTGGCAATTTTCCCCCGTTTGTCATAAGCAATCTTTTTTTTTTTTTTTTTTGAGACAGAGTCTCGCTTTGTCACCCTGGTAGAGTGCAGTGGCATCATCCTAGCTCACTCCAACCTTAAATTCCTGGGCTCCAGCGATCCTCTTGCCTCAGCCTCCTGAGTACCTGGGACTACAGGTGAGTGCCACCACACCCGGCTAATTTTTCTACTTTTTTGTAGAGACGAAGTCTAGCTCTTCCTCAGGCTGGTCTCAAAACTACTGAGCTCAAGTGATCCTCCTGTCTTGGCCTCCCAGAGTGCTAGGAGTATAGTCGTGAGCCACAGTGCTCAGCCAATTTTTTCATTTTATTTATAACTTTGGTGCTAGAAAGTTTTACATTTTTACGTAGTCAATGTATTAACCTTCCCTTAATTGTTCCAACTTTAGTTGTAAGCTTAGCGATCCTTCTCCAGACCAAGATTATAAATTTTCTCTCAACCCCTGTATTCTTAGCTATTTTATAAAGAGTAAAATAATTTTTCAAGTTTTAAAAAATCATGTTGGGATTTTTCTTGGAATTCTGATGAATTTAAAAATAATTTTTGGAAGAAAGTATATCTTTAAGGAGTGCTCTTGTGAAAAAAATCATAATGTGATTTTCTATTTTATAGAAAAATTTATGTCCCTTGATAAAGTTTTATAGTTTGCTTCATAGAGGGCCTAAAGATGACAGGATGAAGAGGGGAAAATGTTCTGCACAGAGTAACAGCATTTTTGAAATCCTTGAGTAAAATAAAAGTTGCTTTCTATTATGGATGGTAAGACTGGAGACATTAGTTGTAGTATTACATTTTTCTCCTCCCAATAGTCTCTCCTCTCCTCTTCCCTAATTCAAGCAGAAAGTCAGTGTCTGTTCACTGCCTTAGAAAAGGAATGTGATGAGGGTGGGTGAGGTGGCTTATGCCTGTAATCCCAGCGCTTTAGGAGGTCGATTGCTTGAGCCCAGAAGTTCAAGGCTGCAGTGAGCTGTAATTGTATCCCCGTACTCCAGCCTGGGTGACAGTGACAGAGCGAGACTCTGTCTCTAGAAAAGAAAAAGAATGTGATGAGGTAGAAAGCAGAAATTACTGGCTAGTCCCTGACTTTTGTTTTTTCAAAAGCCTATGATGCTATGACCAGGCACACATGTTAGCCCTTTGTCCCTCTCAAGACCTTAGGGAAATAAGAGACTAAGGTCTTGATTTTCTTGCTGGCTGTCAGTTGGGGGCTGCCCTTAGTGCCTAGGGACCTCAGGTCTTTGTACATAGCCCTGTGCATTTCAGAACCACCAATGGAGTGTCAATTTGCCAGATCCCTGACTCTTCTCCCATCCTCCCATCTCTCAGGGATTGCAGCCAGAAAGGGTTTTCTGTTTTTAAGGACTCATATGATTAGATTGTGCCCACTTGGATAATCCAGAATACTTTCTTCAGCTCAAATTACTTAATTTTAATCACATCTGCAAAGTCCCTTTTGCCACATAAAGTATAATAACATATTCATAGTTTCCAGGAATTAGGATATAGACATCTTTGTGGAGAGGGCATTACTCTGCCTACCACAGTTACCTATTTAATAAAGTCAGTATTCCAAAGAAATAGACATAGGTGCTTTTGGGTGGTAAACTAAAATAGCCTGAGTTCCATACCTAAGAAAATTTGAATCTCCAATTTCCCCTCATCTATGGTTATTGTCAACAGAGCAAAAATTTTTTTCTCTATGACACCATACTTATAGGAACATGAGCGTGAGGTAAGGTGGGGTATCTCAGGATCTACTTTATTAATTCGTATCAGTCGGGGTGTCAGAAGGAAACAGATGGTATGCTAGAACAGGGCTTAAGGGGAGTTTAATAAAGAGACTATTTATAAGGCTTGGGCGCTGTTTAGAATCCTGAACTAGTAACAGTGAAGAGCTATTACCACCCTTAGCCTGGGGAAGCAAAAAAAGGAAGCACTTACTAGAACTGGAGAGGACAGCCATATGGAGAGGACCACCCAACTACAGGTGAAGTGCCCTTACTAGAGAAACCCAGCCAACCAACAGCAACCTGGCAGAGGGGGAGCCAAAAGCGTAAATACCCCAGCCTCACTCTCCTTCTTCCCTCTGATTTCTTATTGGGGCTCTCATCGGACAAACCAAAGCAGAAGCCAAGGGAGCCCATTGATATTGTCCCACTTTTTGAGGCACTGAGCAAGCTGGAGAAGAGAGGAAAGTGGATCTGGAGGGGCTGCAGAATGGGAGGCTTAGGAAGTTATGATAATTGACTTCTTGAAAAAAGTTATCCCTACAGCCACACTCAGTTTGTTGTCTTTTTGTTTTATTTTATCTTGTTTTAAAGACAGGGTCTCACTCTGTCACCCAGGCTACAGTGCAGTGGCACAATCATAGCTCACTACAACCCCAAACTCCCAGGCTCAAGTGATCCTCCTGCCTCAGCCTCCCGAGCAGCTAGGACTACAGGCACATGCTACCACACCTGGCTAATTTTTAAATTTTTTGTAGAGATAGGTTCTTGCTGTCGTTTTCTTTCTTTCTTTTTTTTCTTTTACTTGCCCAACATTTGCACTTGCTGTCATTTTTAACACCAAAACCTACCACAGTGTCTTCTACCTCAGATAAAACCTCTGACTAGGCTAATAGCTAATTAATATGGTTTAATTAATATGGTTTTAAAATCTTAGCAAGATGATAACATCTGGAAACTCTGTTACTTCGGAGAAGTCTAACACTGCTGAGCCTTGCCCACCTGGTCCAGGCTGGGCTCTACAAAGTAAGTAGTGATGGAGTTGATGCTGGATGTGATGTTATAGAGCCAGCTGATGCCAGTGACCACGACATGTAGAATGTGCTCCCGGCTGTGGACGAAGTGGTAGGCCATGCTAAAGACGTTGGCAACACCCTGTAGGAACAGAAATTTAAAATTGTCTTTTCTTTTTAAAAGAGCAAACTAATTAGTCATACATTACTTTGATTATCTTTTTGATTAATGATAATCTACTTCCTACAGATTACTCATCAGTTTTCAAAAGGCAGTGTTCCAGATGTTACTATGAAAAAAGGATCATCACGACATGAAAGGTATAAAGAGAGATTTTTATGCTTTCTAATTATCCAGTGAAATTTGTGATTTGTGCTATCAGAGAACAGCATCAGAAGAACAAGATAATCTTTGAAATGAGAAAAAAATCTTTAAGAGCCAAGAACTAATGCCAGCCTTGTGCAGATGGGTAGATGTCCTGATCTGATGCCAGTGTTAATGTCTGCATCTATACATGGCTATTGTCATCAGTTCAAGATACAGGACATGTTTCGTTCCAAGGCCTGCAACATGCTAGATTATACAGTTCTCCTATAGGCATAAAGAGACTCTGTTTCACAGAGAAGGGATGAAAAAATCCTTAGAACCCATCTGTGAGCTTGTCAAGAAACTCCAGGACCCACAAATTCTTCAAAATCATATGATTTTATATTAAGACTCAAGGCATCTAAGGGTAACTCAGGAGCCTTTTATCTCCAAGGGCAAGAGACCCAGATTGTAATTTATTTTGACAAACTCTCTAACAAGATTATATATAGTTCACCTACTGATAACACAATATTCCTCCTCCATTTTACTTCTTAATATCTTCACATCATTTTTTTTTTTTTTTTTGATAGAGACTCACTCTGTTGCCCTGGGTAGAGTGCACTGGCATCATCACAGCTCACTGCAACCTCAAACTCCTGGGCTCAAGCGATCCTCCTATTTCAGCCTCCCCAGTTGCTGGGACTACAGGTGCATGCCACCACTCCCAGCTAATTTTTTCTATTTTCAGTAGAGACAGGGTCTTGCTCTTGCTCAGACTGGTTTTGAACTCCTGAGCTTAAGCGATTCTCCCACCTGGGCCTCGCGGAGTGCTAGGATCACAGGTGTGAGCCACCATGCCCAGCCCACATCATTCTTTTATGTCTAATGAGATTGAATCCTATTATTATTAATAAAAAGTAGTCCAGAGAAAGAGAGTCTACTACTTTCCTCAGTTATCTACCCATAAGTGAGAAGAGAAAATGAAAAATAATGGTAAATAAACATAAAGAGCCTAAGGCTTACAGGGGAACAAATGAGAAGGGCATAGCAAGTTCCTGACTTGCTGTTACACTGCAGTCCATTGCCTCCATAAAGGCTTTCAATCTTCCTGCATTGCACTTTTTATCCATAAAATTAAATCAAAATGCTTGTAGAAATGGTCTAGTTATTTCATAGTCTTAAAAGTGCCTATCTTTTTTGTGATCTAATTTGAAAACACAAATCTCAAGAAACATTTAGGGTTTTTTCTCTATTCTTCATCTTTAAAAATTATAACAAATCAAGATCTATGGGGATGCATATCATCTTTAGCACCATCTGTGGAAGGAACAAAGGATTTCTAGGTACCATTATTAATAAAATACAAACATATTCCTTCTAAAAGTTCATTCCCACTTTGTGGGTCTTAGTCAGTGGTCTAATGGTTGGATTTTTGTTCTATAGCATAAAATTCTATGCCTATGTTTAATGCTATGGGACACATATTAACAATCTTCACAGAGAGACTGAGAGTCCTTCCATAAGTAATGGGGAACCTCTCCAAAGACTGAAACATACGTGCAGGGAACAGGAGCAAGTATGATGACATTGTCTATATACATAGCTTTACTCTCATCTGGTTTCAGATTTCACTTTCTAAAAAGTATAAGAGAGGCCATCCTACCACTGCTCTTGAAGACTTCTATGACTTACCTGATAGAATCTGATCTCATGAGGTAGGAAGATGTTTATTTCATGGGGATCTCTAAGGGTGTCAACAGCCAAGACCCCAAAGATCCTCATGTATGCATCCTGAAGAGGCAGAGCCAGGAATGACCCATTATTATCATTCTCAGGACGGGAATGGTTCCAGAAGAAGATGTTCCCATGGTGCTGAACTTGGGGGACGTGAATTGGCTCTCCTTCATCCACTACCGTAAAGCTGAGGAAAAATAATACAAGGATGGGAGAAAGGCACAAGGGATGGATTTAGCTTAAACAATGGAGAAAGCTAGATTGATTCTCCATTCACAGTCACTGGCCTTAAATGTCAAGAGAAGTCAACTCAGATAAGATTAACAGTTTGAAGGGTCTGACTTTAAAGAAAGATTTAAAAGACAAGCTTAGATCTTAACAGAAAACACATACACAAGTAGGATGCAAGAGACATAACTCATAGAGTAGGCAGAAGTAATTGAGCTGATATTGTGAAGCAGAGTCCCTACATGGCAAATCATTGCCAAAGACTGAGCTCTAGAAATGATCATGTGAAATCACCCAGGACTGGAAGCCCATCAGCCCCTACTCTAGAAGCACTGGTGACTTGAGGCATTTCTCCCTTCACAGTTAACCAGGATTTTCATGCTAGTTTACTTCAGAAAGGGAATTTTTTTTTCAGAAGAGTGAAACCAACCTCTTTAAGACGTCCTTACCTGATTCCCTTCATGTCCCTGTAGAGCACTCTGTTCAGTACCCAGGGAGCATCATCTAAGGTACAAGCCACGTTTCTCAATAGAGCACTTCCTCTGTTAGGCAGTAGTAGGTTTTCTTCTAAGAGGGAAATATGAGCACTGATCTTCTTGTTTCCATGGGTTTCAGCATCCTAGGGCAAAATGTTTCTGACCATGTATTTGCCAACAGCCAAAGAACTCCCCTAACATGTCTCCCTTCATTAGCCAATTTGTGTATCTGGCCCACATAATTTCATTTTCCTGAATAGGTAATGCAGATATTACCATTTGTAGGCAGTGGAAAAAAAGGTTGACACCACAGCTGTCCCCCAAACCTGAGTTTTAGTGAGTGGAATGATTTCTGCTATGCCAACTAGACTGGTTTAACAGACAAACAAAAGCATAAAAACCTCTCAAGTCTACTCCAATTTAGAGATTTAAAACTTGGATCTCTTTGAACTATAGTCAAATGGTTTGAGCTTCAGTTAAAAGTATTGATTTTAAGGAACTGGAGCAAGAAGATGCCTTCATTTCACTCCTATTCTTGACCATCTACTGTGATGTGGATATGAAAAAAAAATACTCTTAGGGAATTTTTAACATACTTTGGATATTTTATCTATGTCATTTCAGGAAAGAATTTCCTGAGGCTCAAAACTGCAGACTTACCAGGACTACCATTTCTAATTAAAATAACTGAAAATTCTCTGTACCTAAAATATTATATTATTAATATTATATGTTAACAGATATATTGTACATATCCATAAATTGGGGACATGAAAGACACTTTCCTTGATATTTGTCTCCTCTTTCTATACATTTGGGTTTACTTTTCATGCCTTTTTCTTCTGCCCTATTTCTCCTTTCCACATACAAGATCTGTGGAGTAATTTACAAACGTGTAGTGAGAGTTCTCTTAGGGTACCACAGATCTCTGAAGCAAGTTTGAGTAATACTTCTTTTTCTTGACTGGTCTCCTGGTCCTGGTGTACCATTTCCAGTTACATTAGAAAATCCAGCCATTCAGGAGATGATTTCATTTGAGCAAGTGTTGCTATTTAGCTGAGATGCCTGGAGCAGGTTGCCTGGATCAATGGAATCTATGGTTTATGTAGAAGGCTGCTGTGCTGTTTCTGTGTGGGAGGAGCAGGAATCTTCTGAGTCTCTGAAGAGGTGGAAAGGCTCTGGGTAGTGGCCCCTCAGGGCCATGTGTTCTAAGTGACAGTGGCCCCTCAGGGCCATGTGTTCTAAATGAGATTCAATAGTCTCAGGTTGCTTCTAGGCAGTACTGTGAAATATTGTGTGATGTTGGATTCTACTTTATATTTATTATTTAAATAGTTCCTTTTTTAAATAAGTCCTAAATATCATGTATGGAAATGTAACTTGAACTGCTTGCACATCTCCTTATTAGTATTTTTCATTATCAGTCTATTGTCTATTCTACCTTTCCTCTCTGCTTTGATCTTACCAACCAGCAATCATTCCAGTTGCATCTCTGCTAGGCGTTGGGGCATTTGTAAAGTACTGGAATGAATAAGACATCTACAGTAGCACCTGGTGATTTTTCAAGAGAATTCAGTATGCTCCTCTTTTGCAACCATTGAACATCACCTACTGTGAGGAAATGTTTCCTTTTATATATCACTTTACAAAACATACCTGGGTGAGGGCCCTAAAGGTCTCTGTATACACTGGCTCGAGCGACACCCCACTTGTCTGTGCTGCACACTGGATCCGGTGTAGCCATTTCCGTCTGGCACTATTCCTCAGATTATCAACATGGCTCCTCTGTAGACTATTCATCAGAAACTCCACAACGCTTTCCAGAACTTCATCTTCATTGCCCCTGAGTTCAGATACAACCAATTCTATGTATTTCTGAAATTGTTTCGAAGACAACCTTATTTCGTGACCAGAGCGTGGCTTTGGAAATTGGATGTGTAGTTTAGCTAAAAGAAAAACACAAAACCGAAAACCAACCAAAAGTTCATTTATCAGTGGGGGAAATTTTTATTCTCCTCTTACAGCGAAATGAAGCCCTTGACAACTGCTGTCTTGGAAAACCATGTATGTTAAAGGCATCTCTGAACCCAGTAGAATATTTTACAGTGGCTTCCTATGCTGAACTCAATATGACTCCTGTGTCATCTTCTTTGTTTTTGTTCTGTTTTGTTTTAATTCTACCACTTAGCCTGGTGAAACCTCAGGGTCTACTTTGACTCCTCCCTACCTTTTGCCTTCCATATCCAATAAACCATTTAATCCTAACCTGTTACTCTTTGGCAATTTGGTCACTCCTTGTGGCCACTCCTCTCTGTTCCTACTTTCATAACCCCAAGCCAGCTTTTGTCACTTTATAGTTGACTTGCCAATAGTAAATGCTCAATATATGTTTGTAAAATTAAAACGTGACTTGCATTGTGCAATTCCCTGATTCAAAGTCTTACCATACTTGAATGCAGTCTATTTCCAAACATATTTGCCCTTAATACCATATAGGAGTTATTTGTTCCACTATGCCCATTCTTCTCACAGTTCCTGACTATGCCTTGCACACTTCTGCATCCACACTTCCTTTTATTTTTTTAATTGTATAGTCATGAATCTGTTAATACTACCAAACCTGAACATTACCAGTAACTTACATCTTCCTCTGCTTCCCCACATCCCCACAAATATCCTAAAATTTGGCCGTATCTTTCCCTTGCTTTTTCTTTTCCCACTATTGTTATAGTTATGTAACAATATAATGCACATACATGCACACACACACATTGTTGACTTTAAACAATATGTGGTTTAGTTTTGCCTGTTCGTAAATGTAGTTTTCTGGAACTTGCTTTTTTTACTCAACATTATGCTCCCATATCCATCCATGTTGTTTCTGTAGCTATGACTTATTCGTTTTCACCACTGTGTTATTATGTGAATATACCATATATTTATTTCCCTAGCAATGGATGCTTAGGTTGTTTTCAATATTTTGCTATTATTAACAGTGTTATAAGCATTTTGTACATGTCTCCTGGTGCATATATGCAAGTTTCTTTGACATTTGCTATAAATTAATGAGTTATAGGGTATGCACTCTTCTCCTTTGAAGTATGGTTCAAACTCCCTCCTTCCTCAAGAAGGCTTCCACCGTGATTTCCCCTTCTCCTGAAAAACAATAGCATACATTCTACACCATTTATTTGACAATGAACAAATACTAGTACTCCCTTGTACTATAGTCATCATGTGTAAGCATCCCATTTCTGTAGTTGAACATTTATTGATTTTTGCTCTTTAGCATCCACTCATGTTTCTCTTGGTACTTGTAGCTCCAATTTTGCTTTGGGAAAATCACTCCACTCCCATCTCAGTTCTCGTGTTTGAGTGGAGTTCCACTTGTGGTTCTAGAGGTGGAGCATGTGTTTCAGGCTTAAGCCAGTCAGGACATTCTATTCCTCTAGCCAGAGTGGTTGGTTTAATACTGACTCATGCCAGACTTTTTTGCTTGAATGATTAGGAAGATGACACTTTCCTTTTTATTCCCACTCAACCTGAATGAACCTGTGAGGATGTGAAACTGGACCTGGTCACACAAGGGGAGAGGTTGTATGACAATAGAGCTACAACATAGAAGAGAGCAGGGCCAGACTGAAAGCAAGAGCAAGAGAAAGAACCAGACATGTCCTAATGTCATTATTTGAATTCCCAAATCTAATTGTGTCCTGCACTAGCACTGGACTTTCTCATTGCATGAACCAATAAATTCCTTTTTTTGCTTAACCATGTTGGGTTGGGTTTTCTATTACTCGAGCCAAAAGAGCCCTAATTTATATAGTCCTCAACTGGATTAAAACCTGTGGGTTCTTCCTCTTCTATTTTTCTTCCTTTTTTTTCTTTTCATTCCATTGCCCTCTTGAACAATTTTGTCCTAACGTCACTAGGTGGGGCAGAGCAAGGTAAGAATCTGCTTGTGGTCAGTGGAAGCCAAAGTGGCACAGAGCAGGGTATGAGAGTTTAAATGGGTTAAGGAGGGCATCTGTACAGGGATGGCTTGGCATGGGTTGTCCGAACCTGAGCAGGGTGAGGAAGGGTATCCATGTGGAAGGGCAACCTTCGGCCTATGTGGATAAAGAAGGTGGCCCTACAGAGAGGTAGTTTAGATTGGGGTATCAGAACACAAGCAGGATGAAGAGGGCATCCATATGGGGTATTTAATCCTAAACAAGGTGAGGGCATCCAAATGGAGGGACAGTCTGGTCTGAGAAGTCAGAGCCTAAACAGGGAGAGAAAGGTGTCTATGTGGAGGGGCTGTCCAGCATGCGGAAACAGAGCCCAAGCAAAGTGAGGAGGAATTCTAGATAGAGGGTCAGCTCAGTACAGGGAGTCAGAGCCTGAGTGGATTGAGGAGGGCATCTATGTGAAAAGGTACCTTGGCATGCAGTGTCAGAGCCTAAGGAGTATGTAAAGGGCATCCACTTGGAATGATCTGGTGTGAGATGTCAGAGCCTAAGCACAGTGAGGAAGGCAACCATGTGGGAAGGACAGATTAGCGTTGAGTGTTGGAAGAAGGAAATCAATGTGAGAGAGAGGACAGTAGTAGCGAGAAGAGATTAATTCCGCATAGAACTAATGGATTGATTGGGGGATTGACCAAATAAACAAATATATTTAGGATACTACAAGCCAGAGAGAAGGCAGCTGCAAAATGGAAAGGGAGAAAACAAGAATGAATCCTGTTGTGTTGGATTGGACTTGGAGGTATCAGTGTGAACTCATGTTTTTTGATATTAATAGACAGAAAGATATGTACAGATGTAAATGTGTATATACATGCATACACATGGGCAGACACACACACACAGACACACACATTCCCTACATCTGTCCACTGAGAAACCTGGGAGCAGAGACCTGTGAGCAATGAGCACCTATAGAACCCAGATATTGGCTTATAACTACCATTCTCCACTAAGAGAAACCAGATTTTGTTGAGGAAATAGATGATTACAGGGTGAAAGCGGGGAAAGTATAAAATGAACCCAGAAGATCTCATTGTGCCAGAAAGCAAGGAAGTGCTCAAGAATGATGGATACATATTAAAGGGATGCAGGAAACTGGCAGTTTCTTATAAAGCTAAACATATACCTACCTTGTGGCCCAGAAATTCCACTCCTAAGTATTTACTAATAAGAAATGAAAACATATATCCACAAAAAGATTTGTATAAGATTGTTCAGAGTAGCTTTATGCATAATGGCTAAGAACTGGAAACATACCAAGTGTCCATCAATTAGAAAATGGATAAACTAACTATGGTATATTCATACAATGGAATACTACTCAGTAGTAAAAAGAAGCAAGTTGCTGATACATGTAACAACATGTAAGAATCTCAAGAAAAATTATGCTAAATGAAAGAAGCCTTACACAAAATTGTATATACTATATTATTGTATTTTTATGAAGTTCTAGAAGAGATAAACTAATCTATGGTTGAAAACAACCAGAGAAGGGGTTGCCTTGGGGACTGGGTGGTGGGGATTGAATGGGACAGGGGCATAAGGGAATTTTTGTTCTATTAATATATTTTGACAGGGGTATAGGGTACACAGTTCATGCATTTGCCAAAACTCAGCAAAAGTACACTTACAATTTGTTATCTCACTTTATGGAAATTGTATCTCAAAAAAGGAAAACACCTATTAACAAATACTGAACTCTAATTAATGATATGCATGCTGAAGTATTTAGGAAGAAGTGCATTAATGTCTAAAATTTACTTTAAAATGCACCAAAAATAAGAGCAGTAGATGGAAGAATAAAGGGATGGAGAGATGACTAGATGGATAATCCAAAAAAGCATAGTAAATTGTTAATGGTAGAATCTAGGTGGTGGGTATATAGGTGCTCACTGCAAAATTCATTCAGCTTTGCTGCATGTTTGAAGTTTCTCACAATATAATGTTGGGAGTGGGTATGAGAGGACACAGGAGTCAGACTGAAAGGACTCCCTTGTCTAAATCTGGGACAATATGAACATCAAAACAAATAACGATAGCATTGAATTATAACTCAGTGAGTAAAATAGGAAACCATGAATACATACTGTTATAAATGAATAAATGAAAAGTTTGACAAAAAAGGGAAGAATTATTTATATGGTTTCAAAGCACACCCACAAAATACTTATTAATTACAAAGGGAAAAAGAGTAACTTTACTTTTTTTTTTTCTTTTTCTTACATCTTCAAGACAACATGTTGTGTCCCAAAAAGAGTAATTTTAAAGTGGAGAGGCCTGACATATCATCTTTTTTTTTTTTTTTTGAGACAGAGTCTCACTTTGTTGCCCAGGCTAGAGTGAGTGCCGTGGCGTCAGCCTAACTCACAGCAACCTCAATCTCCTGGGCTCAAGCGATCCTTCTGCCTCAGCCTCCCGAGTAGCTGGGACTACAGGCATGTGCCACCATGCCCAGCTAATTGTTTCCATTTTAGTTGAGACGGGGGTCTCGCTCTTGCTCAAGCTGGTCTCAAACTCTGGACTTCCAGTGATCCTCCCGCTGTGACCTCCTAGAGTGCTAGGATTATAGGTGTGAGCCACCTCACCCAGCCTCATTATACCTTTTAAAACTTCATTAAGTAAATTCTCTTTGGATGCAGTCTAAGACAAGTGGTATAGTATAATGTAAAGTTTGCAGAAGACATAGTTACTGAAGAGAACATAACAATTGATAAACTTAGGTACATTTGAAGGTCAACAAATACAATGATTTTTTTAAAGGGATGAAGAACTTAACTAACCTTGATGATTCTTTCCCTCATGCACTATATACTTCAAAAATTGAAAATCTAGTATGCCAAAGTCATCAGATAAATCCTTAAACTCAAGAGCAAGATAATTTAAACTAAGACCTAATAAAATGAAGAAAGGAATTTATTATAGTGGAATGAGAATTTTAGGAGCTTTTGATTGGGAAGTATTGATGAGAAGAGAAAAGCATAATACAGATGGAGAAAAAGTCATTAAGGAGAATAAGGAGTTAGTAAATTGAAAAGAAACTTGCAAGCCAGTCAGACTTGAGGATTGAATCAGACCTTATGAAGGCAGAGAGATGAAAGAAGAAGAGAAAACAGACAGAACTGTGGAATGGTTCAGTCTTTCACCTTAAAAGTGAGGGTAGCCAGGTACACAGAAAGACTCTATGTAGAGTTAAGGTCTTAGACAAAGCACTCTGCTACATATCCATTCCTGATTGTGTTGACAAATGCACAAGGATTCCAATATTTCCACATCCTTGTCAACACTTGTTATTACTTTTCCATTTTTAAAATTATAGCCATACTTGTAGATGTGAAGTGGCATCTTGTAGTTTTAGTACAAGCAGTATTTTAACCATACATACATCACAGATAGTACTGGGAAACTTGAAGCCAAGTAGTTACCACAATTTAAATAAGAACATTCCTATGCTTTACCTTTCTTCATAGATTCTTTTTCCATTCCATCCTTGTATGTATACAAGAGTTCATCAACTTCCTTCAGATCCAGTAAACCTGAGCTATCACTGTCCCACTTCTGAAAGAGGGCTTCTAGGAGAATCTCCCGCCGGGCTCGGAAAGCATTTTGTCTAATCTAGGATACACACAGGATAACAAAGCACAGGAGACACAATGTTCATTGTGTTAGCTGGCATTCTGTGTTTATTCCCCACCAAAAGTGCAGCACCTTTTATAAAAACAGCTTTGTGTGATGTTAGTGGAAAGTGCAGTGATTATTTTTCATCCCTTAAATGCCATCTCACCTCTAGACCAGAAAAACAGGCATTCTCTGCATTGTACTAAAACACATTAACTTAGAAAGATTGTTAAGAATCTTTTCTTTTTTTTTTCTTTAGTGTCCGGGGTCTTACTTTTTCACCCAGGCTGGAGTGCAATGGCACTATCAACGATCATAGCTCACTGCAGTCTGGAACTACTGGACTCAAGAAGTCCACCTCAGTCTCCCCAGCAGCTGGAACTACAGGCATGCACCACTACACCCAGTTAATTTTTAAAAAATGTTTTGTAGAGATGAGGTCTATGTTGCCCAGGCTGGTCTCAAACTCCTGGCCTCCAGCAACCCTCCTGCCTTGGCGTCCCAAAGTGCTGGGAATATAGGCGTGAGCCACCGGGCCCAGTCACCTAGAATCTTAGATGGTTCTTTTCCACTTCCTCCCTGAGTGTTCAGGAATGTGATAAACACATTGGATGCTCTGCCTGGCTTTTTGGTGGGATGTGTTTTGTAGTGAAAGGGAATGAATGGCAGTGTTCAAATAATGAAATTGGCTGTGTTAAAAAAATTCTTTTTATATTTAACATTGACTTAACTTGACACTGATTTTATTCACCTTTTAGAGTTTTCACTAGACTAATTTTATTAATTAGATAGTAATTGAATTAATTACAAAAATAAAGTGAATATATACCTTTTGGGTAAGTGGGAGGAACTGTAATTGAAGAGGCAAAAGGGAATTGTCTAGAATTAGGTTGAGAAGACTCATAAGGCTGATGAGATTACTGAATAGGCTTAGTGAAACTAATTTGCATATTTCATATAAGAGAGAATGAATTGTTTAAATAATCTAATGTGTATGTATTTATCTATCACCCAAGTAAGTAGTAAGTTCTTAAGAAATATGTACCACCTGGATGCCCATGAATAAAAACATATACTCAGTTGGCTGGGCATGGTGTCTCACGCTTGTAATCCTAGCACTCTGGGAGGCCGAGGCGGGCGGATCGTTTGAGCTCAGGAGTTCGAGACCAGCCTGAGCAAAAAGCGAGACCCTGTCTCTATTTTTTAAAAAATTGTAATATTTATTTATTCTTTAAAAATATATATATACTCAGGCCAAAATAATACCCCAGGAGTGTGTACTTGCAAATGCACTCACATAGCTGACAGGTAATGTACACATACATATTTGCACATATTCATATCTGCTCCTCAGAATCTGTTCCTTAAGCTTCAGAGGAGGAAAAAAAAGTTGTACAAGAAACCATCTTCTGCCAGGAGCAATCATGTTATTAGGGGAATGAGTTCCCTGGAGTGTGATCTTTGAACATTTGACAGTTAAATAAAATATTTAGTGGCTATGCTTGTTGAAATAAAGTGATACGTTTGGTTGTAAATTTTTTAAGAAGAGCCACATCAGGAGCAACTGAGGTAGAGAGATTTACTTATAATAGTGACCTCACTTGTTTCATTGATAAAAAATATTACCCACCTGTTCTAAGGCATTCAGTTTCTCTTCTTTTGTTTCAACATAGCCCTTCTTAAAAAAGGAGGTGAGAGCCTCACTGACACTCAAGGGCACATCTTCACCAACAAATGTCTCCATGAGTTGCACAAACTGGTGCAGATTGAAGGAAACTCTACTGAAGGCACTCCTACCTTTTATTTCCTTGTAAGATTGAATATTTCTGATAATTGACTGTAGGTCTGTCAAGCAGGAAACATACAAGAAGCAATAAAGTGAACAATTCTTTCAAACCTTAGGGAAAATATATGAGTACCTATTATAATAGACATCTGCTATTTTTGCCTGTGAGCAATCCGCACTGCCTTCATAAGGACGGCATCCTCTTTTTTTCTTTGGGAAACTGTCAGTTCAGATGAGTCAAGTGGTACTGAGCCGCCCCACCCTTGCTCCGTGGATGGTCATCTGGCTAATAATTTACATATGACAGCAATGTAACCCAATATATACGCCAATGAGAATTAGCCCCAGAACTCTTGGAAGACCTATTAGAGAAGAATCATTCTTTTTTGTACTCTAATTGCTAAACTAGTAGGATATAAGTTCAGAGACGCTCTTGTGGCCATTTTTGCCACAATATGGAGAAAACTGCCTCAAATTGAAAGTGACACAGAGAAGAACAGGACTGAGAGGCAGAGAGACAGTATCTTGCTGCTATTGTTAAGCCCTTGGATCTAGTTGTGCCTGAAGCCAGCTGTACTCTGGACTTTCCAGTTAAATAAATTAGTAAACATCACCACTACAACCCCTCCTTGCAAGACTCTTGACTAATACATTTATCTTGAAGCTCACTGTTACAATAAGTGTATTTCATAAAATGTCAGCAAAGTGACATATGTTTGATTTACTCATTGATTCAATCATTCATGTCCTGATGCCTTCTATATGAGACTTGATATGCCCTAAAGATGATTACCAGCCAGGTTCAGTGGCTCACACCTGTAATTCCAGCACTTTGGGAAGCTGAGGTGGGAGGATTGCTTGGGACCAGGAGTTCAAGACCACCTGGGCAGCATAGCGAGACCCTGTCTCTACAAAATTTTTTTAAAAAAATTAGCCAAGCATGGTTGCACACACCTATAGTCCCAGCTACTTGGGAGGCTGAGGCAGGAGGATCACTTGAGCCTAGGAGTTTGAGGGCTGCAGTGAGCTATGATCATGCCACTGTACTCCAGCCTGGGTAAAAGAGTGAGACTCTTGTCTCTAAAATTAAAAAAAAAATTTACTCATACAATTTTTATATACAATGGTAAAGCAAAATTGAAATAAAGAAGACTAGGAAAAAGAACAAGAACTAGTAGGCCACAAGTGCTTGACCAATGCCATGCATTTCACCAGAATATTTTGAGGATAGAAAGTTTGTTATTTGACTAAGGCTTAAATGAGAAAAAAAAATTGCAGATAAGAAGAAAATAATCTTGATCTAAATTGTTCTACTACTTGTTGATGTGAAAGGCAAAATGATGTAATGGCATTTTAGTAAAATATAAGTACTTTCTGGAACAATCAATGTTAAATACATGGTTTATCTGAAAGCTAAGAACTACTCTTTGCTCTGCTAAGTACATCTTTCTTGGCAAGTCTTCAAAAACAAGAGAGATTGTCATCTGTCTCACATGTTTGAATGCAGACCTACCAGAGAGAGGAAGAGCTGAAATTATTTCTATCTAATATCTGATTCCCTTTGTATGCTTGGATCACAGCTTCACAAGGTTGTAGGGCCATGTTATGGCACAAAAAAATGTATACTAATACCATAAGTTTTAAGGCAGAAGAGCACTTATCAATAGCACATGCTACCAACAATAGTATAACACCCCCAAAACATCCATTTTGTATCTATTTAGATCCATCTTCTCAGGGAAGAAAGAATGCAAGATCACTCTCCCATTGTTCTTACTTAAATCCAGTCTTTATCACAGAGTACCCCAGTATATTAAATCCATCTATTTGATTGCCATCTATGCCTCCTGATTTCATTGTTAACATGTACCTTTGAACCTGGAGTCATCATAGATTATGTTTGCCTGTTTCTCATCTTCAAATCTGGCATTTATTTTCCAGTTACAAGTAAAAAATTCACCTGTAAAAAACATATTCCACAACATAGCCAATTTAACTTCGCTTTCACAATGTTCTTGGTCTAGGGGTATAAATGAAAGGAGGATTAAATGAAGAGTTACCTGACCATGACTGTCCTTCTATTTTGGGGGACTTGGGTTCACAGGATTTGTCCTTCGGAACTTCCTTTTTTGCAGTTTCTAAAAGGTACAAAAGAAAATAATTATGAATTGGACATTATTTGTTCTATTAGATTTCTGAGGTCAATGAATGATAGAAATGCCTTGTATATAGAACACTAAAGATCCTACTTTCCCATATATATTGTGTCATAAACTACAGCAAAATCACTTAATAACTTTAATTGTTGAGAGCAGCTCTGTAGCAAAAGCTACTTGTTGTATCCCAATTTGGCCATTCAAAATGAGAGCTACATTTCCCAGTCTCCCTCATAGGCAGGTATCACTATTTCTATACAATAGTACCCCCTTTGTCTGTGGAGGATAGACCCCCAGTGGATGCCTGAAACTGCAGATAGTACCGAGCCCTGTATATACTTTTGCAGTTTGAAGTGTGACAGCAAAAGTAGCATGAATTTCTTTTTCCTTCTTCACAATTTCATGGATATAAGATTTGTTCTTACTGTAGAATTTAACAACCTCAGTGTATGATTTTTCCTTTCCTTATTAAGTCAAGAGAACTTTCACATTTTCACTTTAAAGAAAGCACTTTATGGCTTCTCTTTGGCATATACGAATTGCTAGCAAACTATTGTTGTGCTTTGGGGCCATTATTAGATAAAATAAGGATTACTTGAACACAAGCACTGTAATACAGCCACAGTCAATCTGATAATCTGGATGGCTATTAAGTGACTAGTGGGGAGGTAGCACAGGCAGCTTAGATACTCTGGATAGACGAATGATTCATTTCATCCTTGGTATACTGTGGGATGGTATGAAATTTCATCACACTACTCAGAATGGCACACAACTTAAAATTTATGAATTGTTTATTTCTGGAATCTTCCATGTAATATTTTCAGACTTTGGCTGACTATGATTAACTGAAACTGTGGAAAGCAAAACCTTGCATAAGGGGGGACTACTATATGCCTAAATACTGGCCAATGAGATATGAATTAATATTACAAGGCTGAGGTAGGAGGGTCACTTGAGCCCAGGAGTTTGAGACCAGCCAGGTGCATTATGTCTTAAGTATGACTTTCAGAAACTCTTCTAGAACATATATTTTATATCTAACTGAACAAAGCAAGACCCATTTTATAGTTGAAATAAAAGATATTTTATTTTATTTTATTTATTTATTTTGAGACAGTGTCTCACTCTGTTGCTTGGGCTAGAGTGCAGTGGCATTATCACAGCTCACTGCAGCCTCCAACTCCTGGGCTCAAACGATCCTTCTGCCTCAGCCACCAAGTAACTGGGACTACAGATGCACACCACCATGCCCGGATAATTTTTCTATTTTTTGTAAAGATGAGGTCTCACTATGTTGTTCAGGCTGGTCTCAAACTCCTGGCCTCAGGTAATCCTCCCTTCCTGGCTTCCCAAAGTGCTAGGACTACAGGTGTGAGCCACCATGCCTGGCTAAAAGAAATTTTAAAAAGTGGCTTCTAACATCAGACACCACGCTTAAAACAAAAGGGCTTCTAATGCCTTTTCAGAAACCCAAGTAAAACATTTCTGTATGTAACACTACCAGATTTCTTCCACACAAATGGACTTAAAGTACAATAGAAATTCTATGTAAATTGATAATAGAGACATTCTGTTTTCCATTTAATTGATTGTTCAAGGTCTAGACTCAAGTTGAGTAGCAAAATATGTCTAAGGTTTGCATGACCTGATATGCCAGAACAAAATCCTAATTTAAATGAGTGTTTTCTGAAAAGGCTTTTTTTAAAGAGTGTTTTTTACCACTCTACAAAACATGGTGCTGATGTTGCAGAAGGATTGCACTACTACCTGAAAAACTAATTTTTCTACTTGATGTTGGAACTCCCTCTTCATTTGCTTGCTCCCAAGACCTCCCTTCTTGTAGATGGATTTCAGCGTACTCAGAGGGAGGAGACTCCCTAGGTTTTGTACTTTTACTTAATATACTATCTGCTACTGATGGTAAAGTTGACTCCATGTCCTGCTGTTCTTTTGAATTTGTCTCTCCACGAGGTCCTTCTTCTGACCATTTGTATAGTTCTTCACCTATTGACTTTCCGTGTGAGCTATGTTCTGCAAGTCCTTGTTCTGTTGTTGACTCCCTGCGTGATCCTTGTTCTGTTGTTGACTCCCTGCGTGATCCTTGTTCTGTTGTTGACTCCCTGCGTGATCCTTGTTCTGTTGTTGACTCCCTGCGTGATCCTTGTTCTGTAGTTGACCTGATGCGTTGTTCTTGTTCTATTATTAACTCTCCACTTGGTGCTTGTTCTGGAGTTGACCCTGTGCGGGTGCCTTGTTCTGTTACTAATTTGCTGGACAGTTCTTGTTCTGCAGTTGGCTCTCTGTTTTGTTCTTCACTTGAAATTATGTGTGGTCTTTGTTCTGCAGCTGTCTCTCTCTGCTGTTTTGGTGGGGTTGATGGTGGTGTTGATATTCTCTGTTCATCGTGTTTTTGTTGATCTTCTGGATTTTGCAATAATTTACTTTGGGTTTTACTAGCATGTTTTTCAGCAAGTAATGTATTCACCTCTAAGGCCACTTTATCAAAGTCTTCATAAATGTGTTTCTGATTATCCATGTCACCCCAGAACTCAGGCAGGTCTATCTCTTCAAATTCAATGAATGGCCCTGATGCAGAAAACAAAACATTTACCTAAACAATTGATCTTAGAATGCAGAATCAGAACTATTAAATTAATGCAAAAAAAAAAAAAGATTGAGTACAGTGATTGTAATATAAGCCTATTGCTTTAAATAAATGCCAGTTACCTTTGGCTGCAACATAATAAAAAGCAAAACAGTAAAAGAACATAAATAATCCTCACTGCTGAAGATCATCCCTTCCTAAAAGTTGTGGTTTGGGAAATGAATGTGATTTTTCTTTTGCTACTTGAGTGTTGCTTAGACTGCCAAGAAACATAGAATTTATCCCCTACCTTTGTGGTCCTCCTACAGCAAGTATAACATAGGGATGGGAAAGGGGACACCTCTTCCATCTCAAATATCTTTTCAATATCTGCAATCTAAAAATAAAAGCAATTCTCTATCCATGAGAGTCTTTCACTGGGGCTATGTTTTTCCAAATTCATTTTGTCTCTCTTCCACTTTCCCTCTTTCTTCTTCATTCCTCAATTATTTTCCTCTACAACTTATGTGTACATCTGGATCTGAATTCTAGGGAGAGACTGGATAGCATTCACCAGAATCCTGCTGTTAAAAAACAACAACAAAACCCTGGTGTCCAGCACTACAGAGAGTGGGATTCATGCCACAAGACTGTCCTCATCCCCATAAAAACATTTAGTAGTTAAGCTATTTTCAGGACTACTTCACGTATATCACATATAGATTTTTAAGTATCCAAGTAATAAATCCTCACATGGAAATAAAATAGTGACATTCTTTGGAAAATCCAGCCATTAAAAGGGGTTTTTTTTTTGTTTTGTTTTTGAGACAGAGTCTTGCTCTATATCCCAGGATGGAGAGCAGTGGCGTCATCATAGCTTACTGCAACCTCAAACTCCTGAGCTCAAGCAGTCCTCCTGCCTTAGCCTCCCCAGTAGCCAGGACTATAGGCACACACCGTGTCTCGCTAATTTTTCTATTTTTTGTGCCAATGGGATCTCACTTTTGCTCAGGCTGGTCTCGAACTCCTGGCCTGAAGTGATCCTCCTTTCTCAGCCTCCCAAAGTGCTAAGATTATAGGCATGAGCCACCTCACCTAGCCAAAAGACTTTCTCTTTAAAAAATAAAAATACACTGGGCATAATGGTATGTGCCTGTAGTCCCAACTACTCAGGAGGGTAAGGTGAAAGGATAACTGGAATCCAGGAGTTCAAGGCCAGCCTGGGAAACATAGTGAGATCCCATCTCTGAAAAAATAAAATAAATAAAAATAAACCCATAATTCTATTTGTTTTGGTAGTAATATAAAAAGGATATTTTACTGTATAAGTACAGTAAACATGTACAAGTAAAAATGCTTGGGAGAAGAAAATATTTTTCTTAGAAATATTAGTTCTAAGTTGGGCATTAAAAATAGAATTACCATCGCTAGCTTAATTTCCAAAGCATTCAGATTGAATCAATTTAAAATTAAGTTCTGGCTGAGTTCTGAGATAACAATTTTGAGTATTGCAAAAAGGAAAAAAATATATCTAGTTGTGATGAAGAGTGAATTTTGTAAGGGAATAAACAACTGGATATAGCTATTATGATTTAAGAGAGATGTTATATGAAGGGATTCCATGGCAATAGATTGATTTTGTGTTATCACATCAGTGTACCATGACACTCCAGCTTGAGCATATTTCCTCTGAGTGACACTTACATTGTCTTGGGTTTCGGAGTAAACTTCTAATCGTTTGTGAACTTTGGTCATAGAATGTTTCCAGCAAAGCCAATGTCCTCTGCCGATCCAAAAACCCTGCCTAAGCAGAAAATTTGTAATTAGTTGTTATATGAAACTTAAGATTTTTATGCAGTTGGAACATGGTTTATTGAAGCTTTTATCACCACCACCACCATCATCATTATGTAAATAAAAGCTACAGCATCAAAATCAGGAAAGCTATATCTTCCCTTTAGGCTTATACTTGACTTCTCTATTCTGTGACATGTCAAAATGCCTTACGTTTAGTAGATGTTTAACAAATATTTGTTGTTACTGACTTATCAATTGCCAACCCAGTATATAATATTCAGTTCTTATCTAACCTTACCTGAGTATGTCACTTGAAACAATTAAAATCTCCCTACTTATTCTTTTTTTGCATTGTTTAATTTTGAGAAAAATTTTAATTATAGAAAAATATAGAAAATGATAAAACATCTGTGTTCCCAATACTCAGAAATGATTGTTAATATTTTGTGTATGTACTGAAAAAAAACTGATATAGTACATGTATCCTTCTGCAAATTGCTTTTATTTATTCAACATTGAGATCTAATTCATGAATGTAAAGAAATATGTTTTATTTCCTTCAACTGCAATATGATATTCTACAATATGAAAACACTATAATTTTTTTTAACATTCCTCTATTGATAGACATTTAGATTTTTTCAGTATTTTGATATCAACATAATGCTGCAGTGGATGTCCTTATACACATTTCCTTATGTGCAAACATTTCTCTAATGTAGTGGTCCCCAACCTTTTTGGCACCAGGGACCAGTTTCATGAAAGACAATTTTTCCACGGACATTGGTTGGGGTTGGAGGGAGAAGGAGGAGAGAGGCATAGCTCAGGTGGTGATGCGTTGTCCCTTCCTAACAGGCCACGGACTGGTACCCGGAGACAGCCCCGGGGATTCAAGACCACAGGTCTAAGATAAATAACTAGAATTGGAATTATTGGATTGTGTAATGTATGCATTTTCAACTTTAGTAGTTATTGCCAAATTGCTCCACAAAATGCCCACAACAATTTACATTCCCATCAGCACTGAGAGTATCATTTCTCCATATCCACACCAAAACTTGGTATTATTTTTCCAATTTGATAGATAAGATGGAATCTTATTTTAATTTGCTTTTCTCTGATTATTAGTGAGACTTAATATGTTTTTATATACTTATATATGTGGGTTTCCTCTTCTGTGAATTTTTTTTCTTGTTATTTTCCCATTCTTCAGTTGAGAATGGTTATCTATTTCTTATTACTTTAAAGAATTTTGATAATGATCATTCTGTTATCTACATAGCAAATATTTTTCCCCGTTTATCTCTTATATTTTAATTTAACTTTTGATGAGTTTAGCCATATCAATGCTATCCATTAATTTTGAGGCTATCCATTAATTTTGAGGTAGTCAAGTATATTAATCATTTCCTCTATGGTTTGCACCCATTTGGAATATTCTTTAGGAAATCATTACCTATACTGAAGTCAGAAGGTATGTGCTCTACATTTTCTTCTAAAATTTTAAAAATTTTCTTTTCCACATCTAGGTTTTTGATCAGATAGAACTCATTTTTCCTCATTAGTGAGGATAGAATCTAATTTTATGTTTTTTCCCAATATGGAAAGCCAATTGCCCTGATATCATTTATTGATTAGTCCTTTTCTCACTGATTTATATTGCTACCTATGTCATATACTAAATTCCCACATACTGTCACATCTGATGACAGGTCCAATATTCTGTGCCATTGATTTGTTTATCTATTCCAGCATGAAAGCCAAAGCCATTTTAATTAATATAACTTTATTTTAAAAATCAGGGAAATTCTCCCCAATTTATTCTTCATTTATAATTGTTTTTGGTATATTTGGACTTTTATTTTTCCATATAAATTTTTTAAACTAAACCTTTTTAAAAATGTATACCATATATACAGAAAAATGCACAAATCATAAATATATGGTTTTATGAATTACGGAATATAAACACACATAGGAACTGTTTCTCAAAGGAGAATAATGAACTTTAGTAGAGGACAGGGATTTGCTCCAAAACTCAAGGGATTTACAGTTTGATTCTACTATTGGAACTTGCCACAGCATTCCAAAGTGCCACATGCACTCCAAATACCAAAAGAGCCTCTGGGTTGTAATGCACAAGGTGAAGAAGAGTCTTTGCACTACCTAGAAAAGCCTGTAGAGCCTTTTCTTACTCTGGGATGGATGCACTCTGGCAACTGATGGCTCAGTTAAAGCATAAAAGCAACACACACAAACCCACTCAGCTAATTCTTAAAAGCAGCATATGCAACTATGGCAAAAGTTGTTTCTAAAATGCAAAAATAATCCAGTAAGCACTGTGCCTCTTCCTTAGTGGTAAGTGGCACAGGGTATGGCAATTTACCCTATACTTGGAACCACTGGACTGCTAAAAATTTTACCAAGGTAGTAAACCTTGGATTTTTGTGGGGTTTATCTCCAATCCTCTGACATGCACGTGTCTTACCAAAGCAGTGAAAGTATACTGCTGTTTCTGACAGGTGAAATTAAACTTCTCTATTGTTCCTTGTAAACTACCCTAGAGAAATGAGCATTTGCCAGACCATCAGTTGTGAATGAGAGGGCTATGTTGATTTGGTTCAATAAAGGTTCCACACCTGGAAAAGCCACTGCAAATAGAGTCACAGTAATCTACAAACATTCATCAAGATGTATCCACCTTCTACATAGACAAAACAGAAGAATTAAAAAAGAATGTGATAGGATTACTTCCCCTGAATCCTTTATATATTTTCATATGTAATCTCTGCTTTTGTTTTTGTTATCTGTTTATTTGTTTGTTTTTTAGATTCTGGCAGACAGGGAAAGTTCAGGAGTTTCTGTTTGGTCCTTCCTACCATAAATGTCCTCAGTCTCCAATTTGAAGAACAAATGTGAGGATTCTGTTATTGCTGAGTGTGTCCATTCCAATTTAACATTCAGGAACCAGAAATAACCATAGCTAAATCCACAGATTAATTGGGCCTGTGCTATAACCTTGGGCAAAAATAGCATTTATCATCTGACATCCATAAATCCTAACTTTAAACCAACGGTCCACTGGGGTGCTTTAGGATCCTAGGGATTAGTGTTAACTCAGAGTCAGTGTCTGGTAATCCCTGAAAATCTGGGATATTTTCCATTTTCTCGATGCATATTCACCCTAATAAATGCCTACAGCCCCTCTGAGGAAAGCCTGTTGTAATATCTACAATGTATGCTTGGAAAAGTCTTGTATAATTCTTTCTCAAGAGACTCAGCCTCCCCTTCAACCAAAGAGTTCTGGGTGTATAAACAGACTTAAGTCTGGAAACTGCATGAGAGACCAAGATTCTCCATTGTGGTATCTCAACTTTTGTTTCTGACTCCATAGTTAGTGCTTTTCTATAAATATACCCAGTTAATAATATAGTAGACATCCTATCTATTTAATTCCTAAGGAAACCATTCATGATCCCCAAGACAATCCAAGTGGGCCAAAACATTCAAAACATTCAGATGGCCATTTTAACCCTCACTGTTCATTAGATTGATTCCAAGTATATATTCAGGAACTAAAGACATAACCACAGTGTGAATCCTAGACAAACTGGACCTATTAAAATATGGCCTTGGTCCTTAGGGATTGAATCAAAATATCATATATCAATGCCATTTATGAGCACTAACTCTGACTGTGGACCTTGTCTCTGGCAGTTAAATGACATATGTCTTCTGTCACTCTGGATTCCAATAATTTCCCTTGAAATCAGTTTACTTCAATGGCAGTGTCTCCCAACATCATCCCCAGGACAGCTAACATAGAAGTTTTAGTGATGCTGATGTTCCCTTCACTAATTTCTTGAATATTTCTCAAGAGAGTGTCATTTGAGCTGTCTTGGGCTGTATGGTAGAAGTACATATGCACAGGCTACATATGAGAAATCAATTTCAGCAATCTTGAAAGCCTTTAGATTCTTCCTCTATAGTATGCCAGGAAGGTTCTGTCATCTCAACCTCATTGAATGTACGTCATTTTTGAGTCAAAGTTTAATTTAATCTATGAGAGAAATTAAAACGTGTACACTACAAGACTTATACATGAATGTTCTTAGCAGTCTAATTCACAATAGCTCCAAATTGGAAACAACCCAAATGTCCATTGACTTGTGGACTGATAAAAAAAAAAGAAAAAATTGAGCCCCCACCTACTGCAGCTGGGTTCAGGACTTTTCTAAAGCTTGCAGTCTCTGAACTATACCCAGGAAATGAAGCATAAGGGTTTGCTGTTCTTAAATTTCATCCCAATCTATCTGGAATTTCCAAAAGTTTCTATAATATTTCCCTCAACCTCCAACCCTGACTGGGGCTTAGGGATGGGGGATTAGGCACTGACCCTGACTGAAGGACCCAGACAACCTCTAAGCTTTAGTCATACCCACTCCAACCTCCTCCTCCTATCAGCTGGTCACAATTCCCAGTGATAGAAAAATTGCTTTGATGTCATATTTTGCATTCTTCTTTATAAGTCTCTGTTCTTTCTCAAGAGCCCAGCATTTTCAATTTAAAGTGTTCATTTTCAATTTAAAGGCTTTCAGGGCTGGGTGCGGTGGCCCACACATGTAATCATAGCACTCTGGGAGGCCAAGGCAGGAGGATCGCTTGAGGTCAGGAGTTTGAGACCAGCCTGAGCAAGAGTGAGACCCCATCTCTACTAAAAATAGAAAAACTTAGCCAGGCAACTAAAAATAGAAACAAAAAATTAGCCAGGCATGGTGGCATGCACCTGTAGTCCCAGCTATTCAGGAGGCAGGAGGATCACTTGACCCCAGGAGTCTGAGGTTGCTGTGAGCTAGGCTGATGTCACGGTACTCACTCTAGCCCAGGCATCAGAGTGAGCCTCCGTCTCAAAAAAAAAAAAAAAGGCTTTCACAACACTTGTCTCAGCTACTGGTTATAAATACCCACGCAGAAACTCAATTAACTTCTGTATTCTAGACTCTATTTACTTTCCCTCTGAAGGGGTTAAAATATGCTATTCTAGCATACTGACTATTGTTAAAGACACTTGAAAAGCAACAGATGCAAGAAGATCACTTTGACCTTCATGCTGTTTCTTCAAAGCAGAAGATGAAATTTCCCATGTGAAAGACACTCTCTCTGTATTAGAAGGAAAGGCAACATCCTTATCTTCAAGGTTGAGAAATTGAGACCAAAAGAATACTGTATAAACCTTGTTAGACTAACTCTTATCTTTTAAGCCTCCATGCATAATTTACCCACATTAACACAGTTTACTATTCTTTGGCCAATCCTGTATATAAGTAACTGACTCTAACTGCTTCTTTGAATCTTCATTTTCTTATGAGGGCTCTCATGCCATATAAAACTTATAAATTTGTATGCTTTTCTCCTGGTACTTTATCTTATGTGAGTTTAATTCTCAAGCCCATCTGGGACCCTAAGAGGATGGAGGTGGAGTTTTTCTGTCCTTATACTTCCAAGATCAGCACATAACTGCTGCTCGAATGAGGGGAAGAAAAGCAAAGAGCACAAACAAGCCTCAGTTATTAATAATTCCTCTAAATATTATCCCACTATGTTTGTTAAAACATTGGTGTTAAATTGGCCAACAGAGAACATCCTTCAGGCATTTTACTGGAGAGTAAGATCTTGATGCTCATGTCACCCAATAGTTCTTACAAGCTCTGCTAAAAGCAGCAATCTTCAAGAAGGACTGCCTGAAATACACATAGACATTTCAGATTTTATAAAATATATTCCTGGCTTTAGCCAAATTAACAGGTATCTGAGAACCTAGACTGCAATATATTAGTTCCTTTAAGAATTGCTTTTTCTGATTGCAGTCCAGTGTGGTATCATTTGCCAATAGTCAAGAAACTGCCCTAAAAAAGTCACTGGACTTATTACGAGTCCATCAAAAATGATGTTCACTTCATCACATAGGACCCCTTTAATGAGTACCTCCAGGAGAAACTCCTAACTATAATTTGAATCCCAAATTTCTGTACTTAGCACCAGTTTGTAATTATCTTATAAACATTGTCGATAGCGTGTTTCATCATGTTTCCCTTTTCACATTCATGGCTAGGAAGCTTAGATCCAAACTTGTAAACAACCCACAACCAATATTTAGGTCATTATGGTAGCATTTTTGAGATAGGGAAAAGACAGGCCCTGCTTAATAAAAAGTCATATAAGACCTAAACCAAGGCTTCTGATAAAAGATAAAATAAGAGATAGAGAAACTGGCCAAAACCAGCTAGGACCCAGATGACCACAAAAAATGACCTCAGATTATCTTCACTGCTCATCATACCCTGCTTCTAATGTATTAGCATACTAAAAGAAACTCCCACCAGGGCCATGACAGTTTACAAATGCCATGGCAACTCCTAGAAGTTACCCTGTACAATTTAAAAGGGGGAGTTCTTGGTTCTGAGAATTCCCCACCCCTTTCCCAGAAATCTTATGAATAATTATCCTACTGCTTAACATACATTTAAATAGCAGGTGTAAAACGAACTATTCAACATGGAGGTGGAGGGCAATAAGCTAGAACTGATGTTCCAGAAAGCTGACTCTGATCTGGATTACATTTAGTACAAGCTAGAATATGAAATCAAGACTAATCATCCTGATTCAGCAGGCGAACTCTCACCACTGGCTGGAGAAGAGAAAACTGCAACAGAGCAATTAAAATCT
The DNA here is from genome assembly GCA_008086735.1 of Cheirogaleus medius. Lineage (NCBI taxonomy): Eukaryota > Metazoa > Chordata > Mammalia > Primates > Cheirogaleidae > Cheirogaleus > Cheirogaleus medius. The sequence continues at coordinate 35,042,358 of VBSM01003215.1, read as the reverse complement.
CACATGCCAGACTTATGAAGAAATGGATTTGCAAAAATTTAGGAAGTTGTCTCTTAACACTTGATGACTAGAGGTGGGGGGCTGGTGAAGGAGTAGGAAGTTTGGCTTGAATGACTGGATAATGATACCTTTCATAAGAGAGAAGAATATAAGAAGGGCAGATATTATATGAATAAAGTTCAGCCAAAAGGATGATATGGGAATAAAGGAATTTAAACACACACACACACACACAGAGTCTTGTAATTTTAGGTGAGGAAGTCTTTTAACACTATTTTGTATGTTTTCCCTTTGTGTAGTAGGGTTCCGGACTATTATACAAGAATTTCAGTCAGTCAATATGTGAATGAGCATGCTTTGGAAACTAAACGGTAGGAAAAAAAAAAAAGGTATAAAATAAGACCCCAGAAACTCAAAACGTCTACTCTCTATTGATGATAGAGAGAGCTGCTGGCCTATCTATGAGGCAGCCTCCTTTTTTTCCCTTTTCTTTAATAACTTTGCTCTGTCAGCTTGCTCTTGAATTCTTTCCTGCTTGAAGCCAGGAACCTGCTTGGCCTTCAGGCCAGACCCCTAGTGTGGGGCCTACTTTTTTGTATCATTTTGGGCTTTGTTCCCAACTTCATTTAGTAGCCTCACTCATTTTTTTCTTTTATCAACTACTTTGTTGCATTCTATCTATTCTTGTGAGCTTCCTTAAATCCTTTCTGGAACATAGGCATACAAATAAATAAATATAAGGTTCATAAACAAATACATTTCAGTAAAGTTTGTATCATGTTACAAGTCCACTTGGTATCCTGGCACACTATTGTTCTCCCAAATCCCATTCTTAGAAACACTTTTTGATATAAACTCTTCTTGTTTCTAAGAATCAGCATAATAAAAGTGGTAGGCTTTCTACTCTTAGCAACTCTTTTCTGCAGGGAGCCACCAACAATGAGAGTAACAAAAAACTTAATTTAAAAGTTTAAAAAGTTTTTAAAAAATTTTAAATCTGAATTGTATTTTGTATGTTCTTTTTCCCCCTTAGTAATCCATTTTCATTTTCATTTGGTCTACAACAGATTGAAAATTAAAAACATCATCAACAACAACAGCCACCTAAAAATGGGTCCATCATAACAAATAGTTTGAGAAGCAATTCTGTGCAGGTCTGAACCCACCTTTACACAGTCACAATGTACGAAGAGTTCGGCAAACATCTGCCTCTGCATGTCAATTTTTATGACCTCCCGGAATTCATCTGCACAGTGGCAAAGGTGCTTAAGGAGTTTCTCAAACATTTCATTTTTAAAGTTCATAACATGCGAAGAGATGAACTGCAGGGGAAAAAAAGAGGGTAAATGATTGACTTAGAACCTTGCTCTTTACTTGGATTTTCCCAAGGATTCAGCCAATGTGCATGAAATGTATTGGCTGCAAAATATTTCCACACCATTTATTTATCACTTAGATGAAGCGTTTTCATGTTAGTGCTGCTCTATAGGCTGTGATGCAGAGAGAGGTAACCAGTGAAGTCCCCAGCACCCTACACCAATGGGACTAGATATTTTTGGAGCAATTTCCCTCTAGATCACATCAGCATTATATAGGGCAGTCTTTCCTCACAGTATGAAATAGCAACATTGCCTGTAAAACGTTGCCTGTAAACTAAAAGTTCTAAAAATCAAATGCAGTTTTTCTACTGGTACATGGTATATAAGAGCATGTGTGTTCTAACACTGGTTACATTTAATTATTGGAGTGTAAGGGATGGGGATCGTGGGAGGTTTTTGTCTTTCGATATTGTGTTAAGGTATCCTTTGCCTGTGATTTTTTTTTTTAAGTGTAGGGACTGAAAACAGCTATATTCTTGGGCAATTTCTCTTGATCCCTGTTGAATAGATTCCCAGAAGTGGGATGGCTAGCTTAGAAGGCAAATGTACCTGTAATTTTTGTAGGTTTGACATGCAGCTTGTACCCTTTTGCACTCCCACCACTAATGTATATATGAGTGACTATTTTTCCTCAGCCTTACCATCAATGGGTATTGGCATCTGGATTTTCGATAGCTCACGAACAAATTACATTCCTTTAAAAATTTTTTTTTAATGGGACAGGGTCTCACTATGCTGCCAAGCTGGTCTTGGACTTCTGGGCTCAAGCAATCCTCCTGCCTCAGCCTCCTGAGTAGCTGGGACTACAGGTGCCCACCACCACGCCCAGCTACAAATCACATTCTTGATCTACACCTCACTATAAGAGAAAAAAGTATCATGTGACAGAACTGATCAAGCACTGCATGAGTTTCTGACTGGAATTCTCTTGAAGTGTTAACCCAGCTTACAGTCAATGATTTTCTTCCCTCCCCCAAGCAGAGAGGTAGCCAAATTTATATTGCATGACCCCACTTCCATAGCCATAAATGGTTGGATCAGAGAACACTTAACCTAAGTAAGGTCATTCAGATTCTCTCCACAGGAATCGGGGGATTAGAATTGAGGAATGGCCAGTGATCTTTGAGTGGAGCTGGATTTGTGAATGTGTAGGGAAGGCAAAATTTCACCTCTGCTCTCTTAGGGTCTGTGGCTAGGCCTGAGAATTAAAGTAACATAAAATGGACTAATAGGAAAAACACATAAAAATTTAATCTAAGTGTCATGTGACAGTGAACCCTCACAAGGAAATGAAGACCCAAAGAAGCAGTAAAATCTACATGCTTTTATATTAGGTCATACAAAGAGAGGCAATTGTGGAAAAGTAACCAAATTATGTAGGGAGGCTAAAAGGAAGATAAGAATTATTTTAACAAGGCCTGTTTGTACAGATTCTCTTGTCTAAGCCTCCCAGCTGAAGAATGTTTCCTTTCTCCTGGTAGAGGGAGGGCATCTTTCACAGGGAGATTTTAATCTCCTATTTTCAGGAAGGAAAGGGGAGGTTAGAATGCCCTTCTTGTATCTGCTGTTTTTCAAGTTCCTTTAGCTCAAAGTAATCCTTATGCCAAAGTGGCATATTTGGGGTTAGTATATTCTGCCACCCTTCAAATGTAAATCTGAGAGTTGTTGGACGGCCAGATTGCTCCATGTAAACTGAGGCTGCAGAGAAAGTCTGTTCATAGAACGAGACAGATGATATAGAAAGCAGAGAGAAACAGAGTCTTGGTTCCTGTTCTGGTCTCTTCCTGAAGCCCTTGGATTATGCACATTTCATTTTTAGCTATATTAGTTCAGGTTGGTTTCTGGTTCTTGTAATTAACATGTTTTAGCAATTTGCTACTAAAGAATAGTCATTAGTTTAAAATGTAACATGTTTCTGGCATATTTCATTGATGCATAATTTTTGAAGGTGATATTTAATTTCCTCATCATCTAGGCAAATTTAGAATGTATTATTAAGAGACACTTTTGGCTTGAATCCATGCTAATGAGTCATTAACTATTACTCAACTGGCTTAAAGATCAAAAGAGAAAAATTTACAGCAGAGCAAAAAAGCTTTCTAAATATTTGGTTCCCTTAGCTGCCTAAATCACCTGGTTGTCATTATTCTTGATGAATCAATAAGCACAGCTAAGTTCTTCCCTGTTACCACGGGAAGCTGAGTAGTGGAAGTAGTTAAGAACTCTTTCTAAAGCCTGAGTTCAAATTCCACTTTCCATGTTCCTTCATTTGTGAAATGGGTACCATAGTAGTAGAAGAAGCTCACTGGGTCATCATGAGGGTCTTGTGTATGTACCAAGAGTTTGGGTATTTCAGGTAATAAGTTCTCTAGAGCCATTGCTTTTGTCTGCTCTTGAGGCAGATAAGCAATTGGCCACGGAAGTTTTCTTCATTGAATAAAGCAGTCCTCTCAGCTGACATACAACTTTGAAGGGAAAACCCAATGATATCAATGATTCAAAAAGTGTGATCCCTAAACCAACTGCATCAGCATCACCTGAGAACTTGAGAGAAATGCAAGCATTTGAGCCCCAGATGTACTGAGTCAGAACCTCTGTAGAGGCCAGCAATCTATATTTTGACAAGCCCTTCAGGTGAATCTGATGCTTATTGAAATTTGAGAACCATTGAACCAGGTGATCTGGGGTAACTGGTCCTAATTAGTACAGTATACTAAGATCTTGTTGTTTGATCCTTATTGACTTTTTGCTTGTAGTATTTTTCTAAATTACTCATATGGTCCAATTATTGAATAATTGACATTATTCAGCAATATTATGGCTCAATCTTCTAATGCTGAAACAAAAAAAAATCACTGGTTAATGAGAAGAATCATCCTGTTTTATATTAAGATAGTGGGAACTGACTTTAAAGCCACGCGTTTTCTGGCTATGGGAATGCTATTGAATCAAGAATTAGTTAAGGGCCGGGCGTGGTGGCTCATGCCTATAATCCTAGTACTCTGGGAGGCCGAGGAGGGAGGATCATTCAAGGTCAGGAGTTCGAGACCAGCCTGAGCAAGAAGGAGACCCTGTCTCTACTAAAAATAGAAAGAAATTAGTCGGACAACTAAAAATACATAGAAAAAATTAGCCGGGCATGGTGGCGCATGCCTGTAGTCCCAGCTACTGGGGAGGCTGAGGCAGGAGGATCGCTTAAGCCCAGGAATTTGAGGTTGCTGTGAGTTAGGCTGACACGACAGCACTCTAGTCTGGGCAACGGAGTGAGATTCTGTCTCAAAAAAAAAAAAAAAAGAATTAGTTAAAACCTTTCTCTGAGAGACACATCAACATTCTGGATTTATAGCCTATGGGTTTTCTGAGTTAGCATGTTCTGATTGTTCTGTATATATAGGCTAGCTGGCATAAAGACTAACAATTGCCAATATCTGTACAGACCTTGTTTAAATAATTCTTGTCTTCTAGCTTCCTCACATAACTTAGTTGCTTTTTCACAATTTACTATTCTTTGCCCAATTCAGTATATAAGTGTTCCACTCTGTGTCTCTGTGTCTTCATTTCCTTAGGAAGTCTCCTTTGTCATGTAAAAATTGTGTGTTTTTCTCCTGTTGATCTGTCTCAGGTCAAATTAATTCTCAGGTCCAGCCAGGAAAAAAACCTAAAAGCATAGAGGTAAAATTTTGCCTCCCCTACACACTCACCCATTCTCAATACAATTGCAAGACAAATAACATATTACTATAAATGTTCATTACAGATAGCTGGGAATGGTGAACATAAGTGACAATATGAGTTAAGATTCTCATGCCTAGAGTGAGCAGAGCTGATAAGCAGTCCACACAGTGAATAGCCCTTTGTTTAATAGTCCTTGTCTGAGAAGCAATACTTTGTATTACTTTGGAGGTGAGTTAGGGCAGTGGTCCCCAACATTTTTGGCACCAGGGACTGGTTTCATGGAAGAATATTTTTCCATGGACTGGGTCAGTGGCGGGTGGGCATAGCTCAGGCAGTGATGTGGAATGAGTTGTCTCTGGAATGAGTTGTCTTTGGAGGATTAAAGTGTCCTGAGAATTTAAAACAAACCTCATCTGCTCCTAAAACATATTTCTAAATACTTGACTTATAAAACAAAACAAAACAAAACAAAAATTCCTAAATAAGCCAGTACACTGTACATTTTAAACTGTTTCTGTCAATGTCTAAAGCATTGTTCTTAAGGTTCTTTTTGAAGTAAGGAAACAAGTTATGGCAGGTGAAAGAAATTTAAAACTCATGCCCACCAGATGAGTTTCCTACATGAAACCTGCCCTGTTGAAGTCTCATTTTTCTTTTGCTATGCATTCCTCAGCAGCAATGAATATAATAGTTCATAATGTTTGCATTTGTTCATTGCTTTGTAATTGTGTGTGTGTGTTCTTAATTTGTTTATATTGTGATCCTCCCCTTCCCAGACCCTACTCTGATCCCATCCAGTGTGTGTGCACATGCACATATCTTCCCCCTCCCAGCCCCCACCGCCCCAGACAGGGACATAAATTCCTGCATATACCTACAGATGCACTCCCTTACAACAATGCATTATTGTAATGAGTAAATATTCAATATATACTTAATAACTAAAAGACTCGAAGTAAACCTCTAAAGTAGTTACTTTGGGTCTTCTTTTACTGGAATACAACAGATGAAAAGTGAGAGACAAGTCATAGTCAACAACATAGTCATCATAACCTCTTCATTTATCCATCAGACAATAGATAACACTAGGAAAATGATAGGCTTATAGAGGCATCTGTGAGCATTCATTCTCTTCATTTCTATTTTTCTGTATTTTCTCTATTAATTACTACTCAATGACTCAGTTTTCTCCAAACATACTCCATCCTGAGTGTTAATTACATTACTTATTACAAATGATCAGAAGGGCAATTATATGGCATAGTATCTCCACTAGGTGGCACTTGTGTGTAATAGCTTGACATTAACCCCAACATTTATAATTACATTTTCTTCCAGTTTCATTACTTGAGTGCTGATAAAATAGCCTTAAAGCAAACCTCTTTAAAAGCAAGTGCTCCAAACACTATTTCTATGTCATATAGGATGGTCCAATGATTTGCTGATCAGATAATTAACAATTTTCAATAAATAATTGCTCTATAAGAAATACTTTCTTTGCACTGTCTGGGTAACAGCTCTTCTTTATAATGAAAGTGCCTGATTGTGTGCTGTTTGCATTTCAAAAAGAGAAGTTGGGAAATATCAGGAAACCTAATACTAATAGCCCAAACCATTCATCAAAACAAAATTATGTATATAAAACACATACACACAGGCCAGGCGTGGTGGCTCATGCCTGTAATCCTAGCACTCTGGGAGGCCGAGGCGGAAGATCACTTGAGGTCAGGAGTTCGAGACCAGCCTGAGCAAGAGCAAGACCCCCGTCTCTACTAAAAATAGAAACAAATTAGCTGGACAACTAAAAATATATGGAAAAAATTAGCCGAGCATGGTGGCGCATGCCTGTAGTCCTAGCTACTAGGGAGGCTGAGGCAGGAGGATCGCTTGAGCCCAGGAGTTTGAGGTTGCTGTGAGCTAGGCTGATGCCATGGCACTCTAGCCCAGGCAACAGAGTGAGACTCTGTCTCAGAAAAAAAAACAAAAAACCCCACATATACACAACTAAAGGAAATGGTGTAAGAGTGATGTATTCCTAATAAGATTTATATACACTCATTAGCATTCTATGTAATATGTTTGTAGATGGGATTCCAACATAACTTTCCTCTCTCATTTCTCATCCTTCCCCAGTCACATGCCTCACATAGTAGTCAAAAAGGATTATTTCCCATCATGTAGACAAACCATGCTCTTTCAGTATTTTATCTCTTTACATGCTGTTCCTCTTCCTTCCTGGAAAGTCTTTCTTTTTCCACATCTGTCCAGCTTCTTAAGACACAGATATATGGATTGTCTGAGACATCTTGGCTCACCTACTCTATTGATGTTCCTCCTCTGACATGCTGATATCTTCTAACATAATCTTCATTGCAATAATTTGTGATTATTTGCCTATTTGTCTCCTCACTTACCTCTGTAACACCAAAACTTGTTATATACATTAAGAAGTGGCTACTATGGAGTTCAAAAAATTTACTTGTGTTCATTCAGAGTCACATTATTGCAAGATCAGGCTTAAGTGTGCTGTGGAGGATGAAAGTCACTTATATCACATGAAAGATGAATTCACATTATCTCGGGGTGTTTCCTCAAAGGGTCTCACAGTATATTTATGCTGAAACAAAATAGGGCCAAATCTCCTACTACAGACTTTTTTAAGAATAGCACTTAGGTAAAATACAACTCAAACTAAGCTGAAAGAACAAAAACATTCTTAAAAATAACAATCATAATTTTAAAAAATTTAAATTAAATAGAAGACAATATGCCAAAGAGAAATCTGTACTCACATGTTCATTGCAGCATTATTCACAATAGCCAATATATGGAATCAACCTAAGTATCCATCAACGGATGAATGGATAAAGAAAATGTGGTATATATACACAATGGACTACTATTTGGCCTTAAAAAAGAAGGAAATTCTGTTATTTGTGACAACATGGACAAACCATAATGTCCATAAACATGGACATTATGCTAAGTGATATAAGCCAGGTACAGAAAGACAATACTACATGATCTCACATATGTGGAATCTAAAAAAGTAGAAGTAGAGAATAGAATGGTGGTTAGGAGGGACTGGAGGTGGGGTGGGAGTGATGGGTAGATGTTGGTCAAAGGGTACAGAGTTTCAGCAAGACAGGAGAAATAAGTTTTTGACATATATTGCCCAGCAGGGTGATTATAGTTAACAATAATGTAAACTTCAAAATTGCTAAGAGAGTAAATTTCAAATATCTCACCATGAAAAAATAAGGTGATATATTATCTTGATTTAATTATTCTACATTTTATATATATCAAAACATCACATTGTATCACATATATATCATTTTAATTTGTCAGTTTAAAATATTAATAAAAACAAGGCCAGGTATGGTGGTTCATGCCTGTAATTCTAGCACTCTGAGAGGCCAAGACAGGAGGATTGCTTGAGGTCAGGAGTTCGAGACCAGCCTGAGCAAGAGCAAGACCCCCGTCTCTACCAAAAAATATAAAAATTAGCCAGGTATTGTGGTATGCCCTGTAGTCCCAGCTACTCAGGAGGCTGAGGCAGCAGGATCACTTGAGCCCTAGGAGTTTGAGGTTGCAGTGAGCTATGATGACACCACTGTACTCTACCTGGGGTGACAGAGAGACTCTGCCTCAAAAAAAATTAATAAAAACAAATAAATAAACTAAATAGAGGAGCTGAAAAATAGAGGAGAAACAAAAGCTAAAACTGAGAATTAAAAGACTAATTTTAGGAATTCTCCAAAAATGTGTGAGGGAGGTTTATTTTAGAAACACAGGGATGGTTTGATATTTGGGAATTTATTGATATAATTTATTATATTAATAGATTAAATTAATATAATTGTATGATTATCTCAATAAATACAATAAGGCTTTGGAATATATTCAAAATCAATTTTTGGTTTTTATTTTTTGTTTGTTTGTTTGTTTTGTTTTTTTGAGACAGAGTCTCACTCTGTTGCCCGGGCTACATTGAGTGCCGTGGCGTCAGCCTTGCTCACAGCAACCTCAAACTCCTGGGCTCGAGCAATCCTCCTGCCCCAGCCTCCCGAGTAGCTGGGACTACAGGCATGCACCACCATGCCCGGCTCATTTTTTCTATATATTTTTAGTTGGCCAATTAATTGCTTTCTATTTATAGTAGAGACGGGGTCTTGCTCTTGCTCAGGCTGAGAAAAGGCTCAGATCATCACAGTGAATGCAGGTGAAAAAGACAAGGAAATTGATACAATTAGAAAAAAAACTAACAGATATGAAAGACAAATTTAATCCTATATAAGCATAATTGGTTTCCCAAATGTAGACAGTCCAAAAATAGAATAGAAGATGTATTTAAAGACATAATATGAGAAAAGGTCCCTGAAATGAAAAAAAGAAAATCTGAAAATCAAAAGAACACACCATATTCACAACATTTTTTAAACAAAATGTTCTATACTGAGACATATTCTACTTAAACTCTCTCACTTTGAGGATTAACTTCAAGGCATGCAGGCTAACAAACCAAGTCACCTATAAGATAAGCAACAGGAAGATAAGGACTTCTTGTTTCCAGTGTCATGTTAATAGAACATAGAACAATGCTTGAAATATCGTAAGCACTCAGTAAAATATTTGTTGAATTAATGAATATGAAACAGAGAAAAAAAATAATGCTGACATCAGACTTCTCCACAACATACAGTACCAGAAATCAATTAAGCGATGTTTATATTGTTTTGAGATGAAAAGAAAATGCGGCCCAAGTACAGTATACCATCCAAGGTATGGTTAAGTATAAAGGCAATATGTACACATTCTCAACATATAAGAACTCAGAAAATATAGTACTCATGCAACGTCCTTGAAAAAACTACAATAAATTCAACAAATTAAGAGATGAATCAGTCCGGCCATAGTGGCTTACACCTGTAATTCCAGTGCTTTGGGAGGCCAAAGGGGGAGGATCACTTGAGGCCAGGAGTTTGAGACCATCCTGGGCAACATAGCAATATCTCATCTCTGGGCCGAGTGAGGTGGCTCACGCCTGTAATCTTAGCTCTGGGAGTCATGGGAGGAGGATCGCTTGAGCCTAGGAGTTTGAGGTTGCTGTGAGCTAGGTTGATGTCATAGCATGCTAGCCCAGGCAACAGAGCAAGACTGTCTCAAAATAAAAAAAAAAAAGAAAGTTAAAAAACAACTCACAGAATAGGAGAAAATATTTGCAAATCATATATTTAATAAAAGATTGAATATATAAAGAACTATTATAACTGAATGATAGACAAATAACCTGATTTTAAAATGGTCAAAGCATCTGAATATTTTCCCAAAGAAGGTATGCAAATGACCAATAAGAACATGAAAAGACACTCAACATCATTTAGCCATCAGGGAAATACATTTCAAATCCAGTGTGCAACCACTTCACACCCACAAAGATAGCTATAAAAAACAAAAACAAAAGAGAATAACAAGTGTGGACAAGGATGTGAAAGAATTGGAACCCTCATAAACTGCTGGTGGGAGTGTAAAATGCTGCAACTACTGTGGAAAACAATCTGGCAGTTTCTCAAAAGGTTAAATATTAAGTTATGATATGACCCAGCAATTCCACTCCTAGATACATACTCAAGAGAATTGAAAACATACATGCATGTAAAAACTTATGCACAAATGTTCGTAGCAGCACTATTCACAATAGCCAATAAGTGAAAACAACCCAAATGTGCCCATAAATAGATAAATAAATGGATATTTATGAATGGATTGATAATTAAAAGGTGGTACGGGCCGGGCTTGGTGGCTCACGCCTGTAATCCTAGCTCTCTGGGAGGCCGAGGCG
>VBSM01003215.1:34998237-35018022 GCA_008086735.1 Cheirogaleus medius | reverse complement strand
TCAGGCTGGTTTCGAACTCCTGAACTTGAGTGATCCGCCCGCCTCGGCCTCCCAAAGAGCTAGGATTACAGACGTGAGCCACCGCACCCGGCCCCGGGTCCATTTTTAATCATTCACTTTAAACTGAAAATATTTGGCATTATATCTAACCAATAAGTATTTTCAAATCCATACATACATGAGAGAAAATATCTAACTCTTAGAATACAGCTGTTCTCTGGAACTAAGAGACACAGTTTCTTAGGTCTTACAGAAATAGTCATATACACATATTCACCCACACAGACACATACGACAAACAAACAAACAAATGAAATCTGTGTCTGCTTGTAGTGACAAGTTTGGGAATCTCGGCCAGAGTGAAAATTTAGAAATCTTCCTAGATTTTTTTTTTTTTTCTAATGCTCAAGACAAAATTGAAGGAATCAACTCTCATGGACCAGACAGGTCAAGAATCGACTTACCTTAGTAGTACCAAAAATTTCAAGGGAGGCTTGCAGCATTCCACTCACTATTCCAGCAATTGCCCTCTTATCACCCACCCTACCTACCCTTCACATATATCCCCCTTTCTTACCACTACCATAGGAATCATTCCTTTGGGGTCTAGAATCCATTCGTCGAATTGCTCCCGCAAAGCCTGTTTCCGAGTGTTGGCAACTTGTTCTTTCACTTTTTTTATGCTTTCTCTTCGTACTCTTCTCTGTTTAACACTCTCTTTCATCTTGGATACTCTGAAGGATGTAAATATGGCAAACACATTGTTAAGACCATGGGATTTGATTCAGATTGTTCAAATGGCAGAATACAGGAGTTTGGAACCTCATTCAAAGTTTGTACCTGTCTTTTCTCCATGAAATCTTCCTTGATTCAAGCCTGTGGTGAGCCCTTCTTCCCCCAGCACTTACTGAATTTGGCATTAATCACAGGCTGCTTTCTACTATTATTTGACTTTCTATAGAGGTAGCACTTATTTTACCCAACTAAATACTATACCTAAGAAGTATTGTTGGGAATATGAATTAGTACAGCCATTATGGAAAACTTAAAAAATAAAAATAGAATTACATCTGATCCAGCAATCCCACTTCTGGGTATTTACCCAAAAGATTTGAAATCAGTTTTTCAAAGAATTGGCTGTACTCCTATGTTCTCTGCAGCAGTGTTCCCAATAGCCGAGTTATAGAATCAACCTAATTGTCCAACAACAGATGAATGGATAAAGAAAATATGGTATATAAACACAATGGAATACTATCTAGCTTTAAAAAACAAGGAAATTCTGTCATTTGTGACAACATGGATGGAATTGGAGAACATGCTAAGTGAAACAAGCCAAGCAGAGAATGACAAATATCAAATGTTCTCACTTATTTTTGAAATACAAAGCAATCAAACTTGTTTTATTTTGAGTAGCAGAGAGTAGAATGGTGGTTACAGAGGCTGGGGAGTGGGAGAAATGGGGAGATGATGGTCAAAGGGTATAAAATCTCAGTCAGACAGGAGAAATAAGTTTTTGTTTAGATTATTACACAGTATGATGAATGTAGTTAATAATAATGTATTGTGCATTTTTAATTGCTAAGAGTAAATTTCAAATGTTCTCACCACAAAAAATAAGCATTTGAGGTGATAGATATGCTAATTAGCTTGATTTAATTATTTCATGTTATATTCACAAATCATAACATCACTTTGTACCCCACAAATATATACAATGGTAAGCTGTCAATTTATAAGTAAGAAAAAAGTAGTAATAATAGCCTTAGAAGCTGCCATATATACTGTAAGAGCAAGGTTGAATGCACTAAGGCAGACGTCCTCAAACTACGGCCCGCGGGCCACATGTGGGTGTTTTTGCCCATTTTTTTTTTTACTTCAAAATAAGATAAGTGCAGTATGCATAAGAATCTGTTCATAGTTTTTTTTAAACTATAGCCTGGCCCTCCAGTGGTCTGAGGGACAGTGAACTGGCCCCCTGTTTAAAAAGTTTGAGGACCCCTGCAATAAGGTATTAAGGTAGTGAGCCTCTCTCTTCCCTGGACACAGAAGTCATCTGAAGGGATTGATCCCAGGTCTAGGGTAGAAGCCTGGAAGAGACATCTATAACAAGTATCCCAGTTCATTCTGATGCCTTGGACCAAACTTCTGAGAACTCTATGTAGGAGTATATCTTGGCCTATTGCCTTTATCTAGCCAGAGTCAATTGCTTTTACAGCCCCTGCTGAAATCCTGGGCGTAATAGTTACCCTTGTACTCAGCTATAACTACATCACCCAGGTTGAGAATGGGGGGAAAACTGTGATTTTAATTGTTCCTATGTTCATCATCCCTATTAGGACTTCAAAAACCTCAAACTGGGTTTGATTGAAATCAAATCAAATGGCTCAGAATGATAAAAATAGCCGCTGTTTTTTCCCCAATGCATGGCAGTTCTTCATCTTTCAAAGAAGAAAGACTAAGACAATCTGACATATTTTTAAAATGCAAAAGGATTTTCAGTAAGAACTGGTAAATTGAATACCTCTAATAATCCAAAAGAAACAACTAAAATTGGAGTCATTATTTTATGCCAATATAAGGCCTTCAAAATTCTCTTTTGAAAAACAAGCCTTCAAAAATAAACTTTGAAGTCTGAAAATAAAAGTGGGCAAGCAGTTTATTAGTGCAGAAGGACCTGTGTCTGAACTGTTAGAAGATTAAATATCTTAAAGGAAGTGCTAAGTTTCTCTGATGTAATTGCTAAACAGCCAAACCCCTGACTACTGCTTATCTCGTAGAGTCCCCAGTTCCTTCTGCCTATCTCTCCTGGTCTTCCCCTACCATTTGTCTCTCTGCTGCTTTATCTCTCTTCCTCTCTCTATATAGCATTCTCCTCACTTTCTGTCTTCGTTCCCATGTGGCTCTCTATTCTGTATTGGTGTCTTTCACCCAGCTGTTTCTTCTTATTCATTCATTCACTCATTTACTTACTAAACCAGTCACTCACTCACTCATGACACAAATATTTATTTGGCACCTACTACAGAAATTCTACCATTAAAAAGCTTAGGGTCCAAAGGCAAAACAGATAAGTAAACAGTAACATGTATTAAGTACTGAGTGTCTCCATATTCTCATGTGACACAAAAATGAATTCACAAAATTGGTTTTCTGTCATATTTCCATCTGCTTGAAATATTTTTCTCCCTCTCTTTGCCAGACTAGATCCTCTACATGTTTTAGCTGAGGCTCAGACATCATTTCCTTCCTCTTATTGATGTTCATGTTTAGAAACAAAATCTAGTTTTGTGCTTCAGGGCCACTGTACATGAGACAGCAAATATAATCCAAATGAGTTTCAAATTGGTTGTGGTTGCTCATTCAGAAAATGAATAAAATTTCTCTTCTGTAGCCTGCATTATCTCATGAGAATGTTTACATCAATCAACAAAATTCTAAAGCATCTAAAACTTTTAACTTTGGACAATATAGGGTAGACATAACTACAAGCAGAGTCAAAGTACAAGGGGACTGGAAGGGAAGAAAAACTACAGTGTGGAAAATTGCAAAACTGGTCACAAATTCTTCTTGCTCCTAGACACATGTCTCTTTGTACGCAATGTTACTTTGCAGCTTGTCCCATGAACAGGTGTAATCTATTTCTGCATCCCCTGTGTCTACTTGTAGGCATGTGATATGCTTTGCTAATGGGCCATTAGCAAACAGGATGCAAGCAGAAAGTTGAAAAGTGCTTGAACATCTGGGCTTGCCCTCTTTTATTGAACTTAGGAGCCCATCCACTACAGTACCACCTTGGAAATGAGGCTAGGCTCACCTGTTGCATAATGAGCCAATTACTTTCATTGCTTCTACAAACAGCCAATCACTAGGAAAGTGATTAAGGCCATCAACTGCCATATTACTGCAAGGCATGAGTGAGTCCAATTGATACCATGTGAAGTAAAGATAAAGCCATAGCCCAGCCCAAAGTTACCAACCCACAAAATCATAAGCAAATGCTATTACTTTAAAGTACTAAATTTTGGGATATTTTGTTATGCAGCAAAAGCTAACTAATTAAATAGTTCCCCTATATGAACAAGTAGTTTTTTAAAAAAATGTCAATAGATTTAGGGAGTACAAGTGGTTTTTTGATACATGGATGAATTGTATAGTGGCAAAGACAAGGCTTTTAGTGTACCCATCACCCAAATATTATACGTTGTACCTGATAGGTAATTTTTGATCTCTCAGCCTCCTCCAATCCTCCCCACTTCTGATTATCTAAAGTCCATTATACCACCCTATACACCATGTATGTACATCCTTTCCCTCCCACTTATAAGTGAGTACATGTAGCATTTGTTTTTCTGTTCCTGAGATACTTCATTTAGAATTACGGCTTCCAGTTCAAGCCAAGTTGCTACAAAAGACATTATTTTATTCTTTTTCACTATTCCATGGTATATATATACATCACATTTTCTTTATCTGCTCATCAGGTTGATTCCACATCTTTCCAATCGTGAATTGTGTTGCAATAAACATATAAGTGCATGTGTGTTTTTGATATAATAACTTTTTTTTCCTTTGGGTAGATACCTAGTGGTGGGATTGCAGGATTGAATGGTAGTTCTACTTTTAGTTCTTTGAGGAATCTCCATACTGTTTTCCATAGAGGTTGTACTAACATATTCCCACCAACAGTATATTAGCGTTCCCTTTTTACCACAATTGCACCGACATCTATTGTTTTTTGAACTTTTAGTAATGGCCATTCTGACTTGGATAAGGTGGTATCTCACTGTGGTTTTAATTTGCATTTCTCTGATGATAAGTGATGTTGAGCATTTTTTCATATGTTTGTTGGCCATTTGTATATCTTCTTTTGAAAATGTCTCTCCATTTCTTTTGCCCACTTTTTAATGGGATTATCTGGTTTTTTCTTGCTGATTTGTTTTAGTTCTTGTAGATTCTGGATATTAAATGTCCTTTGTTGGATGTATAGTTTGCAATTATTTTCTCCCATTGTTTCAGTTGTCTGTTTACTTTATTGGTTATTTCTTTTGCTGTGCAGAAACTTTTTAGTTTAAGTCCTATTTATTTATTTCTGTTTTTGTTGTATTTGCTTTTGGGGTCTTACTCATAAATTTTTTTGCCTAGGCCAATATCTGCAAGGATTTTTCCTAAGTTTTACTCTAGAATTTTTATGGTGTCAGATTTTACATTTAAGTCTTTAATCCATCTTGAGCTAATTTTTGCATAAGGTGAGAGATAGGGGTCCTGTTTCATTCTGCATGTGGCCATCCACTTTTCCCAGCACCATTTATTGAATAAGGCATCCTTTCCCCACGTATGTTTTGTCTGCTTTGTCAAAGACCAGTTGGTTGTAGGTGTATGGTTTTATTTTTGTATTATCTGTTCCGTTTCATTGATCCATGTGTCTAATGTTATACCAATACCATGCTGTTTTGGTTATGATAGCCTTGTAGTATAACTTGAAGTTGGGGTAACATGATGCCTCCAGATTTGTTCTTTTTGCTTAGGATTGCTTTGGCTATTCAGGCTCTTTTTTTTTTTAATTTTTATTTTTTCCTAATCAGGCTCTTTTTTGATTCCACATGAAATATACTATTTTTTTCCTAATTCTGTGAAGAATGACATTGGTATTTTGATGGGAATTGCATTGAATCTATAAATCATTTTGGGCAGTATGGACATTTTAAACAATATTGATTCTTCTAATCCATGACATGGAATGTTTTTTCATTTGTTTGTGGCATCAGTGATTTCTTTCATCAATGTTTTGTAGTTCTCCTTGTAGAGATCTTTCACATCCTTGGTTAAGTATACCCCTACGTATTTTCATTTTTTTTTTTGCAGCTATTGTAAATGGTGTTGAGTTCTTGATTTGATTCTCAGCTTCACTGTTAGTAATATATAGAAATGCTACTGATTTTGTACATTAATTTTATAACCTGAGACTTTACTGGATTTATTTATCAATTCTAGGAGTCTTTTGGAGGAGTCTTTAGGATTTTCTAGATATAAGATCATATTATCAGCATACAGGGTAGTTTTGTCTCCTCTTTTCTGTTTTGGATGCCCTTTATTTCTTTCTCTTGCTTGCTTACTGTGGCTAGGACTTTCAGTATTATGTTGAATAGAAGTGGTGAAAGTGGGCATCTTTGTCTTCTTTCAATTCTTATGGGGAATGCTTTCAACTTTGCCCCATTCTGCATGATGTTGGCTGTGGGTTTATCACTTATGGCTTTTATTATTTTGAGGTGTGTTCCTTCTTTGCCTAGTTTGTTAAGAGCTTTTATCATGAAGGAGTGCTGGATTATATCAAATGCTTCTTTCTGCATCTATTGAGATGATCATATGGTTTTTGTTTTTTATTCTGTTTATGTGGTGAATCACATTTATTGATTTGTGTATGTTGAACCATCCTTGCATCCCTGGGATGAAACCTTCTTGATTGTGGTGAATTATTTTTTTGATGTACTATTGAATTCAGTTTGCTAGTATTTTATTGAGGATTTTTGCAGCTATGTTTATGAGGGATATTGGTCTGTAGTTTTCTTTTTTTGTTGTGCCCTTTCCTGGCTTTGGTATCAGGATGATACTGGCTTCATAGAATGAGTTAGGTAGGATTCCCTCCATCTCCATGTTATGGAACAGTTTTAGTAAGATAGGTGCCAGTTCTTCTTTGTAGGTCTGGCAGAATTTGGCTGTGAATCCATCTGGTCCTGGACTATTTTTTGTTAGGAGATTTTTAAAATTACTGATTCAATCTCGCTACTGATTATTGGCCTGTTCAGGATTTCTATTTCTTCCAAATTTTGTATTTTTCTCTATAAGGAATACCTCAACATTGAGCCCTCAGTAGTTATGTAATACATACTGATTGAATAAAGACTCTTCAATAAATTCAAGTTATTCTTCATTCATCTAACACACACTTATTGAGTTCAAACTGTGCTCAGTGTTCAAATATAGGTATGATAGAAAATATTCCCTGTCCTCAAAGAAATTATGGGGAGCTAAATAACAATTACATTACAGTGTGCTAAGGGCTGACATGAGCTTTTGTGTGCTTCAGAAATATAAGAAATATTTTTTAAGTAGTTCATCCAAACCAGTTGTGACAGAAAATATCCCAGAGGAAGTGGTACTTGAGCTGATTCTTGAAGGACAAGGAGAAACTAGCCAGCTAAAGAAGCGAGGGGAAGAATGTTCTAGACAGAGAAGGCTAGCACTCTGGATTCTAGGAGAGGATATCTAGCTGGTGGTTCTGATTACTTAATATGTATGAGATAGTCAAATTGATGTGCATAAAGAATGCAGTCTAACTAAGTCTGGGCTTGGTGGTCATTGTCACTATATGCTAGGTACCTCCAACATAGTGCCTCCAAGCTTTGAGGCTGGCGTTGATGGTGAGAATTTCCTATTTCTAAATGAGGTGGTTGAGTCTCACCTGAGCAGCCTTTCTGGAAAAGTAATAAAGATTAGAGCAGAAGCTAAGAGAGCAAAGATATTCCCCCAGCAGGGGGCAGGGGGAGGCGCTGAGAAACACCTGTTTTGGTAGTGTAGGACTGAGCTAGGACAGAGGATATAAAAACAAAGAGAGCTGTATATAAAAGGTCTTCAGCCATTAGAAGGCCAGAACCTCTTCTATGAACAGACACATCTTATCTTCTTTTGAGGATATCAGTTACTGCATAGTTTAAAATGAATCAATGAAATTATACAGCAAACTCTAAAAATTTCTGGACATCTTGGATAGTCAGATGTTTCCACTTCACATCCACCACATCTTGTCAGACAGTATGCCAGGTATCCAGCCATAACTAGAGAGAACTTAACTCAGGAACTCTACCTCAGTCTCTTTCACATTAGCAATATTCTATGCCACTGAAGCAGAACAGAGACTTAATCAATATCAAGTTGCAGGGTGGGGTGCAGAATATAAGAATATCATCCAGGGAGACCATGATTTCTCAGTCCATATATAGTTGAATTTATAATTATTTAATAATGGTATATATACATACACAACAGGGTATGGCTTAGAGAGGGATATGAAACTAGTCAGTATATATAAATTATTATTATGCTTCAGGTTGAACAAAAGTAGAATCTGTTTGGATAAAGTCCTACCACATACCATTGAGTATAATAGTCATTTAAATACTGTAAAAAATATTTTCCTTATTTACTCATTCACTTTGGCATACTCTGCTTTACTGGATTGATAAAATCTGATATTCAAAACAGATTGACAAGATGATTAATATTACTAATATCACCTGTGGAGAAGCACCTGTGGGATTTCCTAGCATAACATAAGCACAAAGTTTTGGCTCAGTAAAAGGGTGGCAGCTGGTGTGTAGTATGAACAGACAGCTGTCTAGGAAGCCACTGTCTCCTGGCAACTGAGGAAGATCCATATCGAGGATGAAACATTCCCTTCATCTTGCCAAGAACTTGTGCTGGCAGCATATATGGATGAGTTAGACGTTTTGAGGCATTTTTAATACAAAAAGTAAGTACTTTGAAGTAGATCTTAGAATCTGTTGTAGATGCCACATTCCAATAGAAACATAGATGATAGATTTTGTCACATAGCTGCATAAGTTGCTTGAACATTATGTGAGTTAAACTGCAGGGCATTATAATAAATAAAATAATTTTTAAAATAGGCCCTATTTTCTGGAATAGTCTGAAATTCTAATATTAATAGTTTTCCTTTTTCTCCTGTTTAAAAAAAATTTTTTTAAATAACATGTAAAATTGACCCCTTTTTGGTGCATAGTTTTATGAATTTTAACACATATATGAATATGTGTAACCATCACCATAACCAGGCTATTAAAAGTTTGTAATTCTATTTTAAGAGCAAATATTTTTCATTATCAATTCATAATAAAATGATAATAACCTATCAAATATGCATTCCCAAGTACTGGAGGAACGGAGTTGGGGGAAAAGATACTTTAAGAAAATACTAAAAAAAAAAAAAAAGAAGAAGAAGATATGAAGAGAAGCAAATGACACAAACCTAACCTCCTTTATAGTTTTGCAAAATTGCATGTAAGAATTAAAGTCCACTTTAATTCTCTGTCTTCTTCATCAAGAACGCTGATGAAAAGCAGTAAATTATATTGCATATATAAAACCTACACAGCAGTGATATTGTGTTTTTCAGATAAGTGGCTACTACTATAAAAATTGTTCCAAATAAGTAAGGAGTATCTTCTCTACCTATGGCTCTTAGACACCTTTTTGTCCTAAGAAGTAGGTAGATAAAAGCTTTTTGGATCAAGTTGAAGCAAATAAACACTTTAATGTTATCACCAGAAGACAGAGTCTTGACAAACCAAACAAAATTTTCATTTGTCTTTTTTCTTGAATACAAATAAGGAAAATGTTCACTCCTAAAGTGAATGGACTTCTCCAAGGCTCTGTAATGAATTGAAGACAACACAAACAATGATATAGTTCAGAGAATTTCTAAGCAGTACTGTTTTTACTAAGGTTGCTGAGTATACATACTTTAAGTCAATAGGCATTGGGAGCAGAACATGCTGTTGTAAAGCATCTTTAGGATTTCTGAATAGCCTACAAATGCCTGACACTGTCATCTGTTGACATATAGAACTTGGATTTTTGCCAGAGAGAGAGATGAAGCCCTAATCCTAACAATCCAGGCAAACAAAGCATCTCTGATTAACTCTTTCATGAAATGCCTATAACAGTGTTGCTCCAGTAGAAACCAAGGCTTAGAATAGAAATAGAAAATTAACTCTTATCAATCCTCAAATGACCCTAAATATACAGACTTTCGGTTCAAGACACATCAGTGAAACAACCTAACCCTCTTGTGTCATGGCATTTGTTGGCAATGGAACCTAGACAAGAGTCCTAGTGTGCTTATTACTATTCTTAATTATAGACATTGATAAATGCCTAGAATTTTATGTACTGACTGAGATTTACATATCTCTAATAGGAGGAAGGGTTTGTCAATATATTGGTTTACAGCCCTGACACTGGTTCCCAATTGTAAGATTTTTTTATAGAAATAGATCTAAATACAATCTAATTTATTGCTCTGGAAGAACAGATGGTGAGCGGAAATGTTCCTTAAGCCTATTTATTAAATTTAATGACTCTGCTTCCTGCATGCTGTTGGAACTTTTCACCAGTACTAAAACTCTCTTAAGTTGGTTTCTCTTTAATTTGGTCTTGAAAGTTTAGCGTGCATAATAACCTCCTGTGGAACTTTTCTTTCTTTTCTTTTTTGTGATGGGGTCTTGCTCTGTTACCCAGGCTAGAGCGCAGTGGCATCATCATAGGTCACTGCAACTTCCAACTCTTGGGTTTATGTGATCCTCCTGCCTCAGCCTCCTGAGTAGCTGGGACTATAGGTGAATGCCACCTAGGCCGGCTAATTTTTGTAGTGACAGAGTCTTGCTATGTTGCTCAGGCCAGTCTCCAACTCCTGGCCTCGAGCGATCCTCCTGCTTAGGCCTCCCAAAGTGCTAGGATTATAGCGGTGAGCCACTGCTCTTGGCTCCTTTATAAATTTTAGTATAGGTCTCCATGCCAGAAGATAGTCAAAGGAAAATATGGAGATTCAGGAGGAGGTTCAGAGATTCAAATTGTATTGTTTGTGTTTTAGATCTGGAAGAGACCTACTAAATATCATTTAGACCAGGGGTCAGCAAACTACAGCCTGCGGCCCAAATCTGGCCCACTACCTGGTTTTGTATGGTTCTGAAGCTAAGTGCAGTTGTTACATTTTTAAATGTTTTTTTTTAAGTCAAAAGAAGAAGAATATTTTGTGGCATCTGAAGATTATATGAAATTCAAATTTCAGTATCCATAAATAAAGTTTCATTGGAACACAGCCATGCTCATTAATGTACATGTCTATGGCTGCTTTTGCACTGTAATGGCAGAATTGAGTAGTTGTGACTCAATGTGCCAGGCAAAAAGCTTTTATTTTTATGTGATCAAATTTATCAATATTTTCATGATCTTGAGGCATGGTTAAAAAGGATTTTCCATGGTATAAAGGAATTTAACCCCCATTCTCTTTCTTCTAGTTTTTGTATGGCTCCATTTTTTACACACACACACACACACACACACACAGACTCACACACTTAGTGGGTTATATTCCAAGGACAAAAAAAGCTGCAAATAAATCTAAAACCTCATTTAGTACTTTTATTATTAGTAGGCTTGTGGGTTTTATTATTTTGAAACTATTTTATGTAAACTGTAGGATTAAAAAATCAGTAATTATGTCAATGTTGTTAGGAACCTAGATTTTCAGTGTAAGTAAAAAAGAAATACAAATATAAAATCAAGGAAATTAGGTAAAAACCCCAAAACATTATATTTGATATGAAATTCAATACAAACTCATTTTTTTGAAAATTATACTTCTTTTTTTTTTGGCACAGTTAATTTTAATGTCTCTCCTTTGGGTGGGGGAGAGGTCACACTATCCACTGTTAAAGACACCCCAAAGGTTGTCTGGCTCTTTAGTATAGAAAGGATTTGGTCCAATCTTGTGCTGGCTTAGGATACAAAAAGGCAAGTAAAGTTGGTGACTCAAATGCCTCTGCGCTGAGGTGGAGCAGAAAGTGGACAGGGAAGTGATCTGGGAGAGACGGTAGAAGTGTGGGCTTGAGTTTTTACTGACCAAGGTAGTTGGTGCTGGAAGGATGCTGGGACGGCCAAGGGCAGCCTGAGCCCTCAGGCTGGGTAGACATCTGCCAAGTTCACCAGCTCAATGCTTTGGAACCACAGGTGGATCTCCTTGGGGCTTCCTCCACTGAGTTGCTGGTATAAATAATGTTCCTGCTCATGTGAACGCTGAAGTCTCCCGGTATGGTCCCGGATAGCCTCAGGCAAGTTGGTGTATCCTACCATGGCTCTCAAGGGTGGAACATATTGTACCCTTCCCAGACCATGGCCATCACGAGCCAGAGCTCATGTAGCTGATGAGGGTAGGGTAGTAGGGCTTTCTCCACAGGAGGTGCATTCTCTGCAGAAGGCAAGGAAGCCTTCTGTTGTGGGCACAATCTTCAACCACACCAGGTTGCAGCCCCACTTCCAAAGCCCTGGATCACACCTCCAACAAGCCGCCCACTGCACCCCATCTGGCTTCAACTTGACCAGGGTCTGCTCCTGGGTCCAGAAGGGCCCATTGGAGCTGGAGCACACCAGCTGGCTCCACACTGAGCCCACCAGCTGCACAGCAGCCCTGGAGCGCCCACGCTGGAATAGACCTAAAAAAATCATTAGGTCATTAAATATGAAATGTCCAATTTCAAATCAAAAGTGTAGTTTATTATAACTCAAACAAGAAGCAGCACAATTAATCAAAGTATGCCCCTGAACTATCGACAGGGTTTTGCCATCATAACGGTAGCTTGTTTATGCCATCAGCATTGAAGCCTGGAGAGTGAGTGGTAATGAAAGGTTTTCCACAGCTTGTTGAGAATTGAATATTTTTCTTTGCAAGAAGTGGTCCAAAGCCTGGAAGAAGTGGTAGTCAGTGGTGCAAAGTCTGACAAATATGGTGGGTGACAGAGAGTTTCCAAGTCCAGCTGCTGTAGTTTGAGCAGCGTTGTTTGTGCGACATGTGGTGGAGCGTTGTCTTGCAAGAGGATTGGCCTGTCTCTATTGACCAATCTTGGCTGCTTAATCACAAGCATCCTCATCATTTCATCCAATTGGTTGCAGTAGACATCCACTGTAATGGACTGACCAGGTTTCATGAAGCTGTAGTGGATAATACCAGTGGTGGACCACCAAATGGACACCATTAACTTTTTAAATACATTGAATATATATTAAAACCCATGCATCTGTAATAATACTAAAAAAAAAAGAACCCTTCCCCAAAAGGGGAAAAAGGTTTTCATGTGCTGCCACTGGTGGTGACTATTGATAGTTAGGTAGATATAGATGTATATAATATTCTGAAAATCTGTGATTAAAAGCAAAAAAATATTTATTCTGTCTTACTAGTAGGAAGACTATGTAACCAAACACATAGCAACCATGTGGGATTTATTTCAGGAATTCTAAGATAGTTCAATATTAGGAAATCTATTAATAAAATTCATTATTAATGGATCTCAAGTGAAAAATGATCATCTCCCTAGGTATAGAAAAGTATTTGGCAAAATCAACAATCAGTCTTGATTTTTAAAAATTACTCTGTAAGATAGAAATTAGGTACTTTTCCTATTGTGATAAAATATTTTTCAGATCCACATATATAGAACTTACATATATATTTTTAAAAACTGCAAGGTGAAGCAGTAACACAAGAGGCATTTCTACTAAAGACATAAAAAGACAAGGATGCCTGGATCACCTCTATTATTTAGCATTGTATTGGAGGTAATAGCCAATGCTATTAGGTAAGAGAAAGACGTTAGAAGTATAAAAATTGAAAAGGAAGAAGGAAAACTACTATTATTTGCAAACAATATGGTTGCTTCCCTAGAAAACCCAAGAAATCAACTAGAGAATTGTCAGAGAATTCAGCAAGGTAGCAGGGCACAAAATTATACAGGAATTAATAGCTTTTATGTCTTCAGACTACATCCAGATAGAAAATGTAATAAAAGAAGAAATATAATTTATTGCCACTTATATTAGCAACAAAAAGTAACTAGCAATAAATCTAAAACAAGAGATGCAAAACCTATATAAAAAAACTTTGAAGACAATACTGATGGATATAAAATAAGATGAGCAAATGGAAAGATACCTGTTCTCAGATAGAAACACTCATTACTAAAGATGTTGGTTAAGTTAATAAAAAATATAATCTAATATCAATAAACATTCCTGTAAGGGTTGCTTTGATTTCCTTTCTCCACTTTTTTTTTCAAGTAGACAAGTTAATCCTAATGCTCATATTAAAAAAGTAAACAGAGAATAGCCAAGAGACGTCAGAAAAAAAGAGCAAATAGTAGGGACCAGCACTGTCAGGTTTATTAAAATATATTTAAAAGTCTCAATAATTAAAGCAGTGTGGTAATAGTGCATGAAAAGGAGATAAACCAGTGGTATCGAATAGAAAAATACAGAAACACTCCAAAATAGATAGGAATTTAATAATAAAGGTTTATCTCAAACCAGTGGGGCAAAGATAGACTACTCAACAATTCTTGAGACTACTAAGTAGCTATTTGAAAAAGGATGAGGTTGGATCCTTACTTTACATGTTATACTAAGATAAATTCCAAATGAATCAATATTTAAAATGAAAATTTAAATCATAATAATTACAGAAGAAAACATTGGAGAATTCTTTTAATATTTTGAAATGTAACATTGACTCAAAATCTAGGTGCCATAAAATAACACTTAAATTTGACTACACAGAAATAAATCTTCTTCATGAAGAAGATTTTTGGCAGGTGAAAAATAGAGAATTATTTGGTAATAAATAGCACACACTTTTGTGTTAAAGGAAGAAAATCAAGAATCCACCTATGCATTTGCTTATGTATGCATAAAGAAACTCTATAAGGATCCATAGAAAAATTAAGAAGAGTACTTATCTATGGCAGAAGTAGAGAACAGGGTAGATGGAGGAGGAGAATGGGAGGGAAACTTTTCACTGTACAACTTTTTATACATTTTGGCTTTTGAACAGTGAATATATTGCTTATATTGAAAGTTGAATTTTTAAAAAGTACCAACTTTCCTATAGCTTCCTTTCTAGTGCAGAGAGACAAATAAAAGTACAAATCAATATACATTTGGAGTCCTAGTGAGAAAATTAAATCTATAAACACAAGGAACTTATTTAATATACTTCATTAATCTTCACAGTGCCTCAAAAAAAGCAAAGCACACAGAAGTAGCTCAATAAATACTTTTTGAATAACTAAAACATCACTTCTTTTAAGTCTTATTTGTGTGATTATGTTATTGTTCTACTAATTTTTCAATGTAAGGATATAGATCATCAATTGAAAATATGACAAACTGTACCTGTTGGAGATAGTGTTGGGAACATATATCTTCAAGTCTTCTGTGACCTCTTTCATCACCCTCTGGTAACCAGACATCCCTGGGTCTTTGATATAACCAGGATTGTTTCTCATTAAATATTCCCCCAAATGATTAATTGGATCAAACTTGGTTGGAATATCAGCTTCTGTCAAAAGCTTCTTCTTTTCCACTTGCGCTAACATGTTTTCCACTCCAGGAACTAAGGTGGGTAGAAGCTTGTCAAGCAAATATGCACGAGTACTCAGTGTCATGCTTTCTGTATTAAACCACTCTCTGGCCAAATTATCCCTAGGAATTTTTTTTTCAGCCTTTTTTTCTAGTTCCTTCTTTAGGTTATCCTTATCTATTATTTTCTGCTGCATGGCTTGGGCTCTTGCCTCCACTCTTTCAAAAAGATTTTTCTTCCATGGTTGTTCTAGCTTTGATTTCAGTTCAGATTTATCTAAAGCAAAAATGACTTTTGCAGGTTTTCTAACTACAACATTCTGTGAGAGTTTAGAGTCCTTTATCAAACCAGGTGAGATTTTTGGCTGCCCCTCCAGGTTTATTTCTGAGAGGAAAAAAAAAAAGTGAAATGTAAGAAATATTAGAAGTAGATTTTAATCTCTGTGACTTCAGAATAATATTAGGAAAAAGGTTTTTTTAATATCGATTTACACAGTGTATTGTAACACTATCAGCTGAAAGTAACAGAAAAACAGACAACAGTGACTTTAACCATAAAGTCATTTATTGTTGACTCAATCAGAAGTCATTCAGCAGTTCAGTGATTTCATTAAGTACCTAGCCTGTTTCTACTGCTTTTCGTTCATTTTTTTGTGCTTTATCTCACGATCACACAATGGCTATTGTGTGACAGTTCCAGCCATCACTTCCTCACAGGAAAAAAGGATTGAGAACAAAGGAGCTTTCTCCTCTTGAAGCTCTGTTTTACTATCAAAGAGGAAAAGATCCCAGACTCCCTGCTCTAAGACTTCCCTTTACATTTCACTGGTCCTAACTAGGATACGTGCCCACACCTAGGCCAATCACCGGTAAAGGTAAATGGGATTACTAGGAATAATTTGTTTGATTGTTTTTGAGACAAGGTCTCACTCTGTTGCCCACGCTAGAGTGCACTGGTGTGATCATAGCTCACTGTAACCTCAAACTCCTGGGCTCAAGTGATTGATCCTTCTGCCTCAGCCTTCCAAGTAGCTGGGATTACAGGCACCCACCACCATGCCTGACTAATTTTTTCTATGTTTTGTAGACAGGGTCTTGCTGTGTTGCTCAGGCTGTATGCATAGTTTTAGCCAATCATAATATCTTTCTTTCTTTCTTTTTTTAGAGACAGAGTCTCACTATATCGCCCAGGCTGGTCTCAAACTCCTGGCCTCAAAATATTCTCCCACCTCAGCTTCCCGAGTAGCTGAGACTACAAATGTGAGCCACCTCGCTCATCTACAATTTTTTCTTAATGTCAGGGTTTGAGCCAAATTTCTCTGATGTCAGGTGATTTTCATCTGCTACAAAATTGAGGTTCAGCTGGCAGGCAAAAAGGTAGGGAAATGTGTGCTCTCTACTACACATGTACATTTAAATACATTTCTTTCCATTCTTATATTTCCAGTCTCATTCATATTTTCATTTTACAAATGCAGGACAGAGATATTAGACCAAGATGGTGGCCTGAGAACAGGCATTTATATTCCCTACCTACAAAAATATCTAGAAATGACAGGAAATGTTGTATGTGTGCTTTTAAAATATAGCATAAGAATGTGCAATCATGAAGGGGGCCTTCAGTAGTTAGAAATTTGGAGGATCTCTGAAAAAATGTAAGGCAAGTGGGATTCACTGTTTGATGAAACGATGGGACTAAAAAGATACCGGAGGAGACCACTGCGACATTTGGGAGCAGCTTTGAGGAATCCCAAGTTTAGAGGATGTAGATATGGGTAGCAGGGGAAAGAGTGACCATTTTGTGTATCTTCATCCCCATTTATGCAAATCATCAGGCATCAGAAGTGGTTACCCTTACACTGGCATAAGGAGTACTGATGTTTAGGCTAGAGAGGCAGAATTTTCACACACACAAAAAATGAATTATTGACAGACTTCACTGTCTACACATCTTGTTCCTTCTCCACAATCACTGGCAGCAGGCTACAGAAAACAGAAACTCTACCCACAGGAAAGCAAATAGGGAATCTCAAATGCAAATGTAAGTACACATGTATAAGATGCATGGAATATTTAAAGAAAACCATCCCCAGGACTAAATTCAACAAACATAATAACTAATACCACTCAAGGAAATATCATTAAATAGAACAAATGTAAGGAGTTTCTAAATGAATTATAATTAATATTCTCAGAGCAGAGAAATTAGAAGAAATGAAAACGTTATGAATGTTATTTAAAAAGAACAATTAAGAGAACTTGGATATCTAGTGCTTACATCTTAGTTTCTAATATCATTCTCCAATTTAAAAAAAATCAGGACTCCTCAAAGATATGGCTGATTCTAGGACTAGGGCAAGAAATATACAAGATGAGACCAGGCATGGTGGCTCATGCCTGTAATCCTAGAACTCTGGGAGGCGGAGGTGGGAGGATTGCTTGAGGTCAGGAGTTCAAGACCAGCCAGAGCAAGAGCAAGAATATGTCTCTACATAAAATAGAAAAATTAGCTGGGTGTGATGGTGTGCACCAGTAGTCCCAGCTTCTGGGGAAGCTGAGGCAGGAGGACTGCTTGAGCTCAGGAGTTGGAGGTTGTGGTACCAAAGATCAAACCACTGCACTCTAGCCTGGGTGACGGAGTGAGACCCTGTCTCAAAATAAATAAATAAATAAATAAATAAATAAATAATAAAAATAAGATGAGCCTAGATCATCTTGTAGTGTCAGAAAGTAAGGAAGTGCTAAAAAAAAAAAAAACTACAGTAAATAAATAAATGGGGCAGAATAGACTAATCTCCTGTGTGGAAGTATTCCAAATAATTTTTGTAGATACTCTGTGCTCAAGGATATAGAGCATAACTCCCCTCTCCTTAAGTGTGGGCTGCACATAGTGACTTCCTCCCAAAGAGTACACTATGAAGATGGGAAGGATAATAACTTCACAGTTGAGAAACATGACAAATACTATCCCAGGCTGATGATCAATATTTATATCAACAGTTGTAAGTCATGTTGATAGCATATACCCTTGATATGATGTGATGACAGTGGTATTTTACCTCTGTAGTCTTCCTCTCAGAAAGCTATAACCCCAGTCTAATCATGATAAAAACAACATGATACAAATCCCAAATTAAGGGACATTCTACAAAAATACCTGACAGTACTCCTTAATACTGTCAAGGTCATTGAAAACAAGGAAAACTGAGAAACTGTCAGAGCAAAGAAAAGTCTAAACAGACATGAAATTAAATATAATATGGTATTCCAGATAGGATTCTAGAATAGTAAGAGGACATTAGGTAGAAACTAAGAAAATCTGAATAAAGTATGGACTTTCACTAATAATAATTATTAATATTGGCTCATTAATTATGAAAAATGTGACATATTAATGTAAGATATTAGTAATTAGTAATAGATAAAACTGGTTGTGGGCCAGACAGGAACTTTTTGCATTGTCTTCATAATTTTTTCATAAATCTAAAAGTATTCTAAAATTAAAAGTTTATTTAAACACAAAAAACTCAGCAAACCAATAGAGAGAGAGAGAAAACACTTGGAGATGAAAAAGAATTATTGTAGGAAAAAAGCCATCAATACATTGACTTGAACATCAGAAAATACTTGACAACCAACCATCAAGCTAGAATATTAAGCCGAGTTGGATCAAAAAAGCACAGAAAATAAGAGAGTAGAGAATAGATCCAGAACTTTTAATATTCATCTTATAAAAGTATCAGAAGAAGTGAACCAAGAGTGTAAATATAAGGATATATTCAAAGAAATAATGCAAGACTATCTCTTAAAACTAAAGGAAGACAGAAATCTTCAGCTTTAAAAGGCTTACCAAATGGAGTTTCCATATGCAGTGATGAAAATTTTCTGGAACTAGACAACAGTGATTGTTGCATAACATAGTTTAAATGGTAAATTTTATGTTTTTTTTAAAAGCCTACCAAATAAATGAGGCATGATACAAGATTAAAATACAAAAATAAATTGATTCCCTAGGAACTAGCAGTTAATAACCAATTTAAAATGTTTTATATTTTTAATAACCAATTAAAAATATAATGTTAAAAAGTTTTTTCTCATAATAGAAATAAAACTTTAAAATACCTACAAATAAACTGAACAAAAATGTGTCAGAACAATATGAAGAAAACTATAAAATTTTACTGAAGTGGCATAAGGGTAGACATACAGATAAATGGAATAGAATTGAGAGTCAAGAAGTAAACCCATACATCTATGACCAAATGATTTTTGACAAGGGTGCCAATTCTATTCCATAGGAAAAATAGTGTCTTCAATAAAATGATGCCATGACAATTGAAACCCGCATTCGAAAGAATGAATTTAGACACCTACCTCATATTATATATAAAAACTAGTCCTAACGGACATATATATATAATATTTGGCCCAATAACAGTAGAATACATATTCTTCTCAATTGCATATAGCACATTCTCCAGGACATACCATATATTAGGCCAATAGATTTTATTTTATTTTATTTTTTATTTTTTTTAATTTATTTTTTTATTTCAGCATATTATGGGGGTACAAATA
>VBSM01003215.1:34976573-34990982 GCA_008086735.1 Cheirogaleus medius | reverse complement strand
AAAAAAAAAAAGAATATATAATAGGGGGCTAGGTGCAGTGGCTCACACCTATAATCCTAGCACAGTGGGAGGCCTAGGCAGGAGGATCACTTGAGGCCAGGAGTTCAAGACCAGCTTGAGCAAGAGTGAGGCCCTCGTCTCTACAAAAATAGAAAAATTAGTTAGGCATGGTAGCATGCACTTATAGTCCTGGCTATTCAGGAGGTAGAGACAGGAGAACAACTTAGGCATGTTAGGTAGCGATCAAATCTAGAGGCAGAGAAGACAGAGACCAATCAGGAAAAAGGCCGAACACCTGATAATCATTTGGTAATATCCCACACGTCCTCTAAACCCTCTCATGGGACCAGGCCAAGAAAAGGAAACCATCTGGGAGTCTTCAATGCCTTTCTCCACTCATGGAGACTGACCCGTTCCTCTCTCTGGAACATATTTTCACTTTGGGTAGTTTCCTTCTTTACTTTCACTTTGTATAGTTTCTTTCTTTACTGTAATAAACTGTTTGTGTGGGATTGCTTTATATTAGTAATCACTCCGTCATTGGCTTAACTCGGGAACTGAGGGACAGGGAACATACAGATAGGCCTAACAAGCCCAGGAGTTTGAGGTTACAGTGAGCTGTGATGACACCACTGCCCTCTAGCCAGGGTGACAGAGCGAGACACTGTCTCAAAAAAAAAAAAAAAAAAAAATCTTATCTAGACAGTATTCATCTTTCTGTCCAGGAGAAAAATTAAATAGTCTTTAAAGAAACTCTTCAAAAGCCAACATTTCATCGACAGAATGTCTTAAGTCTAATAGTGGATAGTATTTATGAAACTCCCTCCCAAGTTTTGATTTCCTCCTTGGCCAATTCTCTTACTCCACTATGAGGAAAGTGAGAAGGATAGTATAATGTTCCCCTTAACTCTCTGTTGGATTTGCAAACAAATTAACTATATTTTTAGGGGGAAGAGGGAAGGGTATGTTTCTATTCTGTTTTGTCACAATGCTCATTAATGCAATGATTTTATTATTATTAAATAAATGTGAAAGAAAGCAATTTCTTTCAAATCTGCAAGTTCCAATGAACAGTTGACCCTTG
This sequence comes from Cheirogaleus medius, assembly GCA_008086735.1. NCBI lineage: Eukaryota > Metazoa > Chordata > Mammalia > Primates > Cheirogaleidae > Cheirogaleus > Cheirogaleus medius. The sequence continues at coordinate 34,989,898 of VBSM01003215.1, read as the reverse complement.
AAAAACGCAGGCAGGGGCTAGGGATACCAACCCCTGCACAATTGAAAATCTGAGTATAACTTTTGACTCCCCCAAAACTTAACCACTAATAGCCTATGGTTGACCAGAAGCCTTACTCATTAACAGTCAATTAACACATGTTTTGTATATGTATTATATACTGTACTCTTACAATAAAGTAAGCTACAGAAGGAAAATGTTATTAAAAAATCATAAGGAAGAAAAAATATATCTACTATTCATTAAGTGGAAGTAGATCATTGTAAAGGTCTTCATTCTCATCATCTTCACATTGTGTAGGGTGAGGAGGAGGAGGAAGAGGAGGGGTTGGTCTTGCTGTCTCATGGAAGGGTGGGATGGAAGAGGTGGAAGAAAATCCACGTGTAAGTGAACCAACACAGTTCAAACCCGAGCTGTTCAAGGGTAGAGCTACAGATGTATAGTAACTTAATATCTACCCATCTGCTATGACTTGTTAGTAAACTCACACATGAACTAGGGCATTCTCTCTTTTCACTGCAGCTTGCTAGTGCTCCTCTAGTGTGCTTGGCTATTACAGGTTGCTAAGCAATGATCCTATGCTTGCATTATCCCCACTGATACAAAGAATGGAAGTAGACATGTGTTTGGTTACAACTCTAGTCAAAGGCTTCTCTCTCAGAGCCATAAAACCAAGAAAAGAAAAAGAGGCACAGCAATAGTAGGGTCAATAAATCAGGATCCTGAACAAGCCTATCTGAAGCTGTCTTTTGACTGAGTGACCTCTGAATTCAAGAATCACAAATTACAGACCTACCCCAAGGGCAAATTAATTCAGAGGTTTAATTGAATATAGTTTCAAAGAGGTACTGAGGGTTTTTTTCGGGTTTTTTTTTCCCCATGCAGGTCTGTGCCTGGACATTCCTAAACCTTTTACGGATAGATTGGTTGATTCGTTTATACATCACTCAATACATAATTGCTGTTTTCTCACTATGTACCAGGCACTATGCTAAGCACTAGAATTATTTTTCAGGATCATCTTCTTAGACTCTTCCTAGAATTAAGAGCTTTTCAAGCCCTAACATGTACACCTTTGCCACTCTACTAGCCCACCTTGTCACATACAAAGACCTATTCAGGCATTATGGGCATAAATGCTTTCAACTAAATAAGTAGGGACACAAAAGAGTTCCTTAAACATATTTCAAAACGTTATTCTAGCCTTATAAGTGACTTTTATCATTTTCTGCTCTTAGTGCATGGCCCACAGCTGGGCACAGCCTCAGTATAAAACCTACTTAAGAACATAAATAGAAATGAATTATAACACACATTATAATAAGGCTTAGTGGGCTCTTTCTTCACAAGGAGGCATATAACATTAGTGGGACTGGCTGCTGATTAAACTGGTGAAAATTGACCCAGTGGGGCTACTTGATAAGCTGTATGATGTTCTCTTTAAACACTGGCCCTGTCTGAAACTCAGCTGCCTTGTCCTTATTATCAAGATTTCTTAATATTTGTTCATAATGTAGAATAATAGAGGCAAAAGAAGGAGAAAAAGAGGCACCATTAAACACTACTGAAATTAAAATTCAATAGATATAAAAAAAGGCAGTTTCCTACAAAACTTTGTTAATCTTAGGGCTGAGTAATAAAAATAGAACTGAGCAAACATAGTTTTAAAAAAATGCTCAAAATGCACATTGATCTTATAGCCTGAAAAGTAGAATAATCCTGGTAAAGAAATGAGGAATTGAGATGGTGCATTTAACCACAGTATTTTCTAGCAAAGACGTGTATTTGAGTGCATTGTGGGAGCTGCTTGTCATGGTAACATGACTTTAATTTTGACAAGTATATAGCAAGGTTAAAGACACCTCCTTTGACATGTTGAAATTGCAGTAATAGTTCCTGTTCCTACTTTGTATATACCCACACATACACACATATTCACAAATGGGGGATTCAGAATATAAGATTTAATAGCGACTGATGATTGAACAAATAGGCACACTGCATTGCATTTGATACCACAACAAATTGAAGTGTTTGAAAATTGCAGTATACTGAAAACAACTGCAGTGTTTTCAGTACATATCATATACTAGGATGGATAGACTTAAACAAATAAAACACACTTCCCTTTACCATACATCGAAAAGAAATAAGAGAAAGTGAAAGTACAAGAACAGGAAAGACTACAAACTCTTGCTTGAGATGTTTTCTGGAGAGGCAATAAATTACATGATAGAATACCAATGTGAAGTTTGGGAAGTGAAAATTTGGCCACAAACTGATTAAAGTAAACACCTAATTAAATATATAACAAATTTTACCTAGATCACAATTTTGTTTGGCATATTTAAAATGAAAGAGTTAATTTATATAGGTGGCCCAAGTGATTAAGGTAAAGGCAAAGAATATGTATGCAGTATTGGAGGTAGAAGTTTAGGGTAAGGAGAAAGTAAAATCAGGAAAATAGGGGATGAGGGCAAGTGAAAGATGACAGGTAGATTTGCCAGGAAGAAAATTGTTGAAGTTATGGAAGCTGTAAAAAATAGTACTAAGTTTATAATAAATATAAAATAAGTTTTGGAAAGTTTGGTTCTTGATGAGTATGTATTAAAAAATGTATTAATAAGAATAAATAGTAAATAATTACCCTTAATTGGTTTAAAAGACAGAAAAACACTTTGGAAAAAAGTAATCACCTAAAAGTTATTATAATTCAGCCTAGCCCAGCCTAACATATACTAAACACTCAATACTTATAAGTTGAATTGAAGGGAATTTATACTAAAATTGTCAAATTTTAAATATTATAGAGAATTTCTGTTTGTACAGGATTTCATTGAGTATCTGGAATTAGAAGAACTATAATGAAAGAGATGAATATCCACTTATTTGTCGCCTTTTTAATCCTGTAGAATTTCAATCTGCATAATTATGTGAAATTTGGGTAAAGGATGGGGCTAGGAGTCAAGTTTTGGATCAAACAGAACAAATATGTGATCAAGTATAAGAGTAAAGAATAAACAGGACCAAGACCAATAATCAGCTAAATCACTAGAGTTCTTCATTTTATTTTTGTATTAATGGGTTGTCTACTTAGGTGTCAATCAGCTCTCTTAGATAAATTTTTTCTTTAAGTATAAGATGGATAGTCATAAAATTGCACCAAAAGCATTAATAGGTGAAGGGAATACATTTTAAACTATTTCCCAAATTGCATTTAAAATACCACCTGGGAGTATATTTTTTAAAATGCAAAATCTTGAAGAATGGTTCCCCAGTGGAAATTTAATGATAGTTTTACATTCTGTCGTGTAGGGGAAAGGCTAGCTCTCTACCTTGAGATTGGATTTCATCCATCTCTTCATCCGTCGCTTCTTCCACCTCATTGTTGCTGGTCTCTATTACAGAAACATCTTGTACACTTTGTGAATTCTTTGAAAGGAGAAAAGAAACACCAATTTCAAAATGACTTGCTTTTCCTCAAAGTTGCATCAGTTGCAAAGTTGCTCTCAATTAAAAGAGAGTTAATTGCCTTGTAGGAGTTAACCAAATTTTCCTACTTAATTTTTCTAGGATCTAATGCTGTGTATTAGAAGAAAAGCAGTAATCACAGTCACTGCATTCACAAGACAAAGTGCATTGACCCAAGTTGGTCATCGCATCTTCTTATTACTAACAAAGTAATAAGCTAGGAATATCATTTTAGATGTATATTAATCCTTGAATTATACAACACTTTATAGAAATATAATTTGAGACCATAACATAGGGAAATCAGACCTTTGGAAATGCTACTGTTTTACTGGCCTTCTGTTTGTGCTGAAAAGAACAACATTTCTTCTTAATTGAGGAAATTAAAGGTTAATTTGATGAATAATAGTGACAAAATAGCTTTTTGTATTCATGTTGATGTACTTTTGAAAAATGATAACAGGATATTTTTAAAGCTCACATTAGTTAACTTAGTGGTGAATCTATATAACTATTTTCAATTGCCTTTCCTTTTCTATAAAATGTTCTTCCTTATTGTAGTCTTGTATTTATTTAAACACAAAGTTAATTAAATGATTAACATGGAAATTACATTTTCAGAATCATAGTAAAGTTACCCTAAAAACAGGTGGTTACTGTACTTAATAGTTCTGATTTTAGAAAGCAACCTTTATTTTTTTATAATTTATAACAGTTCTTCACAAATAATTTATCTCTATGTGAGGTTCCTACAACTTACTTGAATGAGTCAGCTTAATAATCAACATGCATTTGTTTTTTGCCACTAGCCATTTTATCTTTTTGAATGCCCACATCTTTTCTTTTTTCATAAGAAAATTAATTTATCCAGTTTATTTTCCAGCATTAACATCTGATTATTCATGACCACTCTACCTCATTAAGGTCTTCATTCACTTCAGTTGAGTCCTGTTTCTTTTCATTGTCTTCTTTTCCATTTTCCTGAAATGGAAACAGTGTTAGTAAGTGGTATCTGAAAGGAGCTTAAACTTTAACACAACAAGCTTTTTATTTTAAAATTTTTCACATAATGAATACATATCATACCAAATAAAATTACACGAAGTAGTTGTATGAACAAGTTCAAACAGTAACAGACTTGTTATATATAAAGGAATGAATGCCAACCAACTAAAAGCAGGTCACTGTGACCCAACAATTATTTTTAACCCCCCTTTTCAGCGTTTTCTGTCAAAACCTGATGTAGAATACTTCAAAGAGAAATAATTAAATGATAGACTATGATATTGCATTTTGATTTTCCCAAGAATGTTGAATCTCAAATCCTTTTATAAATGGTTAGAAACCTATGTAGGACAAGAACCTGAGCAGGTTTGGGTTCCTCTTGAGATGTTGACTCATTCATCTTAACTACTAAAAGACATGTACAAGTATTACCAGACCAGTATTAATAACAAAAATAGAGAAAGAAAATATTAACACACAACAAATACGCTGCAAGATCAAAATCTCAGTCACCCCTAACTCCCACCTCACCCCACCATTCTATTGAATGACAGTAAGTTCTCAACTGCTGAACTTTTCAAACAGTACTACTGTTATTACTGTTGTTACTGACCAAAGCTAGATCGGTGCTCAGAGAGAAGAAAACTTACCATAGTAATCATCAGCATCATCACTTAAAAAAAACAAAAAACAAAACCAAATAGCAACAGTGATGCAATTGAATTTTTAACATTATTATCATCCTCATTAATTTCTGAAATAACAATCAAGGTGAGGTAAAGTGAAACATTGATGGCTACCTGATTCATGTGAGAAAGGTAGACAGACAATAGAAAAGTAATCTCCCTAAAAAGCATTTTTGGTGGGGAAGACTTCTGGAGGAATATGATTTATCTGGTTTATTCATACTGAGGAATTAAAATGGATAATTTCCAGATTCCTACTTCACTGCAAATGACTGTAGATTCAGTTACAGATTATCAAATTATTGCTATGCCAAAAATCATTTAAGAGTTTGTGTATATAGGAGCTAGGTGTCGTGTAAGAAGTAAATTATATATACACAGTCTCTGTCTCCAGGGAAGTTATAATCTAGGGACTTTTTAATTTGAAATAGTATATATATAATGCTCTAGACTAAAATATTGGCTTTTCTTTTTATCAACATAGCACATGTTCTAGTGGGATAAACCAAAAGTACTGCCTTTGGAGACAACATATTCCAACACTTAAAAATAGCTGCCTTGAAGCCTTTTTGAAGTACTTCATAAATAATAAATAATATAAAATAGATTTTTGTGATAGCTCCCAACTGTATATTTTCACAGCCTGCTTTCTTTGTGTATGGTGACCATCTCCTGAAATTGATGCTTCCTTCCATTTCTTTTAAAATCTGTTTTGTTTAAATGCACCCAGATAAATTCAACTCGGTAAGGTTTTATTTGGTACCTTCTATATGAAGGCAGACGTTGGGGTTAAAAATGATGAATAAGACCTCCTTTTTTGAAGAGTCCCCAGTTTAGTGAGGGAAAAAGATGCAACTGAATCTACAAAGTGCAAGGGTAGAGGTCCATACAAAATGTTAAGAAACAAAGAGGAATAAGCAATTAATTTTCAGGGGCAGTCAGGGAAGCTTTTACAGAGAAATAGATTTCTAAACTGGATTGCAAATGACCAGTAAGAAGCTGGGTGTGATGGCTCATGCCTGTAATCCCAGCACTTTGGGAAGCTGAGGCAGGAGGATCACTTGAGCCCAGGAGTTTGAGGTTATTGTGAGCTATGAGCTATGATTGAGCCACTGCACTCCAGCCTGGGTGACAGAGCAAGATACTGTCTCAAAAAACAAAAACAAACAAAAAACCTAATTAGAATTTTTGTGTAAAGGAAGGGGGAAGAGTATTTGAGGCAGAAGGAACAATACATCCAAGGGTATGAAAGTTCAAAGTGTTTGAAGCATTCATGGAGCAGAGTGGCAGAAGATGAGGCTAAAAAGGTAACTGTAGTCAATCTGTAAAGAGTTATTCACGTAAATCAAGAAGTTTGGATTTTATTCTGCGGTTTTTAAATTTTTTTAAAAAAATTTTTATAGAGACAGGGTCTAAAACTCCTGTCACCTCTGCCTTCCAAAGCACTGGGATTACAGGCCTGAGCCACTGCACCTAGCCTTATTCTGTGTTTTTTAAGCATAGGACAGATGTGATCAAATTGGTGTTTTTAAAAACTAATTCCGCCAGCAACATAGAGGATAGACTGGAAGTGTGAAGGACTGGTGGAAGAGAGAATGAAGGTAAATTTTGCACCTTAAAAGCTGCACCTGAAGTGAATTCCTCTCTGCCCCTTGCTCTAGTCTAGGCTATGCCAGACATTGTGAGTACCCAACCAAATCCCATGAGCTTCACCCTTTCAGTACATTCAGATAGTCTCCAAACGTAAGCACCTGCAATTCTGTCTAATGGCTTTCCATTGGCCTAAATGTGGGGACAGGCCAGAAGTGCTTGGGAGGTTACATCCATGGGGGTAGCCCCCAGGCAATGACAGATAGGGAGTTACACATAGTCCTGTAGGTGGGACATTTCTGAGGTGCGTTCTATACTGTCTTCTAGACAGGAGTCCCTGACCTATGGTGAGTTGTATAATTATTTCATTATGTATTACAATGTAATAATAATAGAAACAAAGTGCACAATAAATGTAATAATGCCTTTGAATCATCCCGAAACCATCCTCCCCACCACGGTCCATGGAAAAATTGTCTTCCATGAAAACGGTCCCTGGTGCCAAAAAGGTTGGGGACCACTGTTCTAGAGTTTTCCAGTAGTATTGAGCCTCAGCTGCCCACAGTGTAACCTGTCCGATAATGCACTTGTTTGGTTTCCTTCACTTTCCTGTATTGCTTCCCTGCTCTCTTACCATTGTTTCCTGGAAAAATGAACTTGCATTCAAATCCTCAGATCAGGATCTTTTCTGGGGGAACCCAAACTAAAAAAGATACAATCACTAGGATTGGGGGCATAATTGGATCTAAGGAATGAAAGAGCAGAAATTAAGGATCACTGAATGTTCTTTTCTTGAATGGATAGTGATGCCATTGAGTGAAATTAGGAAAAGAGAAAAACAAGTTTGAGGAATGATACAATGAGTTTGAGTTTGGAGGTGTTTCATTTAAGATACCTGTTCAATCACTTGATAGAAGTTTCCAGTAGGAGTTTGAAGGCCATCTAATATATTATGATGCATTGGCAGGAAGTTATACAGAATCAAGTCCATTGAAAAATGATGGAGGTGTTGTCCAGTCAGAATAAATATTACTTTGCATTTTAATTATTCAAAGTAGGCTGGGTGAGGTGGCTCATGCCTATAATCCTAGCACTCTGGGAGGCTGAGGTGGGAGGAATGCCTGGGCTCAGGGTTTCAAGACCAGCCTGAGCAAGAGTGAGACTCCGTCTCTACTAAAAAATAGAAAAATTAGCCAGGTGTCATGGCACATGCCTGTAGTCCCAGCTATTTGGGAGGCCGAGGCCAGAGGATCGCCTGAGCCTAGGGGTTTGAGGTTGCAGTGAGCTGTGATCATGCCACCTCACTCTAGCTGGGGTGACAGAGCAAGACTTTGTCTCAAAAAATAAATTATTCAAAGTTCATAATATTCTGCACACCTCACACCCCGACCCATGAAACCCTAGAAGTCAACCTAGAGTGTAGGTTGTTGGCTACAAGACGGAGCTTCTATGAATCTAGTTAAAGACCCTTCACACTCACTCCCAAAAGATTTGTAACTTGGTGAATTGCAGCATTTGGCAACATGGTTTGCAAGACTTTCAGTCATTTATGATAGAGTAGTCAATTATCCTTGAGGAAGGGATTTCCCAGTGTAAGAGAGAAATCATAAATCATTCTGATTTCCCAGACTACAGAAGATAAGGCTGGGCATGGTAGCTCATGCCTGTAATCCCAGCACTTTGGAAGGCTGAGGCAGAGGAACTGCCTGAGGCCAGGGGTTCAAGACCAGCCTGGGCAACACAGTGAGACATCCATCTATATAAAAAATTAAAAAAAAAATAAGCCAGGCATGGTGGCCGGTACCTGTAGTCCCAGCTACTTTGGAGGCTGAGACAGGAGGATTGTTTGAGTCCAGGAGTTTGAGGCTGCTGTGAGTCTCAAGAAGATAAGAACTATCTTTTACCTGGATTTCTTCTGAATCTTGAAACCCTGAGTATTGACAGACAGAAGGATACATTTTCAGGAGGATGCTAGTAGACTTTACCCAAAGAAAATAGGTAGGAGGAGAAAAAAAGGGCTGAAGATAAATAAACCCTTGGTGACAAACACTCAAAAGGAGGGCTGAAGAGAAGAGCCAATAAAAGACACTGATAACTACTAAAAGTGGTAGAAGGACCAGTAGATTAAAGGATCCAGGAAACTGAGGTCAGTCAAGGTCAATAGTGTCAATAGTTTCTCTAAAGAGAAATTAAGCAGGGTAAGGTGAAAAGAAATTATTGAACTTATTGACAAATTACTAATGACCTCTGTGAGAGGCATTAAACCAATGCCTGACATATATCATCTAATTTAATTTCCCCCACAACCTTATGAAATAGGTATTAAAACCCTGATTTTAATGTGATTAAAACAGAGAGTTTAAGTAATTTGTCTAAGGTCACACAATTGGTAGGTCAGAATTCAAGCCAATTTCCTAAGACTAGTCCTTACAACCACTAGTTCAAGTGGTGAGTATTCAACACAACACTCAATAGAATGCAAAGGCAGAAGCTGAAGAGTGACTGGAAAGTTAAGTTGTAGAGACAGGGGTGGTAGACTACGTTTTAAAGAAGTTCCTAGCAGGTAGGAACTATGTGGACTTATTTATGGGAATTGAAGACAAATGACATTATCAACTTAAAATGTAAACTTCTCTTAAGTGTTGGAACCCTGTTCTCCAAATATTTTTATAGATTCATTCATTAATCCACTTAGCAAAAAATTTTAGAGTATCAACTATGTACAAAATCACATATATCAAATATATGTATGTAAAATTTTTCCAAGCTGCCTTGGATCCTGTGATATTATGATATAATAAGAAATGTATATATATTTATATATATATTGGTCTCTGTCCCTTGTTCCTTACATAGAAGCTCCTGAATCCCTTGTTCATAAGGGTTCTAGGAGAATCTTTTGTTCTAATATGTGATCTTTGACCATGGTTCCTGACACAGAGTTTTCAAGACCTTTGTAATTTCCTGATAGAAGCCTCTGACACAGAGCTCCTAAATCCCTTGGAATTTCCTGGCTGATAAGAGCTTCTTCTTCTTCTTTTTGTTTTTTTTAGAGAATAGGATCTCACTCTATTGCCCAGGCTAGTCTTGACTCCTGGCGATCCTCCCATCTCAGCCTTCCAAGCAGCTGGGACTACAGGTGTGAGCCACTGTGCACAGCCAATATCTTTTGTTCTAATGAAGTGATTCTTGCTGGGCTCCTGGATAAATTCAGGATGGAGGGTGGTTGCCAGGGGAACCAAAGTAATTAGAGAGCTGAAACGAAATTTCAGCACTCACCACCACCACCAGGGAGGGGAAAGGGATGCAAGGTTGAATTGATCACCAATGGGCAATGATGTAATCAACCGTGACTATGTAATGATGCTTTCATAAAAACCCATAAGAACAAGGTTTGGTGAGCTTCTGGGCAGCTGAACACATGTAGGGGCTTAGAGGCTGGCTCACCCAGAAAGGGCATGGAAGCTTCACACCCCCATTCCCAACTTTGCCCTATCCATCTCTTTACTTGGATGTTTATTTGTATCCTTTAAAATATGTTTTGTAATAAACTAGTAAACATAAGTAATGTATTTCCCTGAGTTCTATGTACCATCCTAACAAATTAATCAAATCCAAGGAGGGAGTGATGGGAACCCTAGTTTGTAGCTAGTCAGTCAGAAGTATAGGTGACAATCAACTGCCTATGTTTGGTGTCTGAAGTGGAGGCAGTCTTCTGGGACTGAGCCCTTAATCTTTGGGATCTAACACTATCTCCAGGTAGATAGTGTCAGAATTGAATTAAATCATAGGATTTCTAGTTGGTGTCTGCTTGGTATGTGGGGGAAAACCCACATGCATCTGGTCACAGACGTGTTATGTATTGAGTGTGAAAGTAGAATAGGAAAAAACATTATGGTTTGAAGTCTATGGTGCACTGAAGGTAACTATAGCAACAATAAAACTCAAATTCAATTCAACTACTGTCTAGATTGATTCAACTCCACATACTAATGGTTTGAGGGAAGAAGAGATGTGCCCATTCCTCACAATAAATACTATTTACCTCAGTTGTGTTTGTTTACATACATATCCAGCATTCTAACAAAATTATAAAACTCAATAAAAAGCAAGGGAAAAATGAACCATTGTGAAGAGATAAAGCACACAATACAACAAGACATAGATAGTACAAATGTTGGAACTATCAGAGACATTAAAATAACTATGATTAATAGAACTATTAATATGTATAACTATATTCTATATAATTAAAATTATAATATATAATAATATAACTATTAATAGTGTTAATATAAATACTAAAATATTGAAATAACTATTAAAATAAGTATCATTAAAGAATCTAGTGGAAATAGTAGACCTCATGTATAGTTAGGTGATTTCAGCAGAGAGATGAAAACCATAAAGAAAAGTCAAATAAGGAGTTCGAGACTAGCCTGAGAAAGAGTGAGACCCCGTCTCTATCAAAAATAGAAAGAAGTTCATTAGACAGCTAAAAATATATAGAAAAAATTAGCTGGGCATGGTGGTGCATGCCTGTAGTCCCAGCTACTTGGAAGGCTGAGGCGGAAGGATTGCTTGAGCCAAGGAGTTCGAGGGTACTATGAGCTAGGTTGACACCATGGCACTCTAACCAGGGCAACAAAGTAAGACTCTGTCTCAAAAAAAAAGGAAAAGTCAAATAGAAATCTTAGATATAATAATGACAATAGCAGAGATAAGGAATTCCTTTGACAGGCTTATTAGTAAACTGGACTCAGTAGAAGAAAAAATCAGTAACCTTGAACATGGGTTAACTAAAAGTATCCATGCTTAAAATCAAAGGGAGCAAAAAGAGTGAGAAAAACATAACAGAGCATTCAAAAGCTGTGGGATAATATTAAATAGTCTAACTTATATGTAATTAGAATCCCAGAAGAAACGAGAGAAATAGCAAAAATTTGAAGATATAATGGTTGGTAATTTTTCAAATTTAATAAAAGACAATAAGCCATAGGTCCAAGAAGCTCAGAAGTATTACTCCAAGCAGGATAAATACTAAGAAAAACATACCTAGACACAAATACAGGCAAGCCTCATTTTATTGTGCTTCACAGATAATGCATTTTTTACAAATTGAAGGTTTGTGGCGACTCTGCATTGAACAAGTCTACAGAAGCCATTTTTCCAACAGCATGTGCTCACTTCATGTCTCTGTGTCACATTTTGGTAATTCTCACAATATTTCAAACTTTTATTATTAGTTGTATATGCGTTATGCTGATCTATTTTCAGTGATCTTTGATATTACTGTTGTAATTGTTTTGGAGCACCACAAACCGTACCCATGTAAAATAGTCCTTTAATCAATAATTATTGTGTGTGTTCTTACTGTTCTACCAACCTGCGGTTCTTCCATCTCTCTCCCTATACTCAGGCCTCCCTATTCCCTGAGACACAATATTATTGAAGTTAGGCCAATTAGCAACCCTACAATGGCCTATTGCCCTGGGTAGAGTGCAGTGGCATCATAATAGCTCACTGCAACCTCAAACTCCTGGGCTCAAGTGATCTTCCTGCCTCAGCCTCCTAAGTAGCTGGGACTACACAGTAGTAGCTTCATGATGCTGGCCTAATTTTTCTATTTTTAGTAGAAATGGGATCTCGCTCTTGCTTAGGCTGATCTTAAACTCCCGAGCTCAAGCAATCCTCCTGCCTTGGCCTCCCAGAGTGCTAGGATCATAGGTGTGAGCCACCATGCCCAGCCTCATACCTCTCACTTTAAATCAAAGGCTTGAAATGATTAAACTTAATGAGAAAGGCATGGCAAAAGATAAGATAGGCCAGAAAGCTAGGCCTCTTGAGCCAAACAATTAGCTAAGTTGTGAATGCAAAGGAAAAGTTCTTTTTTCTTTTTTACCAATCAACATGAGTAAGAAAAAGTTCTTGAAGGAAATTAAAAGTGTTCCTCCAGTGAACACATGAATAATGAGAAAGAAAAACAGCCTTAATTCTGATATGGAGAAAGATACAGTGATCTGGAAAGAAGATCAAACCAGCCACAACACTTCCTTGAGCCAAAGATAATCCAGGGAGAGGCCCTAATTCTCTTCAATCCTATCATGGCCGAGTGAGGTGAGGAGACTGCAGAAGCTAGCAGAGGTTGGTTCATGAGATTTAAGGAAAGAAGACATCTCTATAACATAAAAGTGCAAGGTAAAGCAGCAGGTGCTGATGGGGAAGCTGCATCAAATTATCCAGAAAATCTAAGATCATCAATGAAAGTGGCTACACTGAACAGTGGATTTTTAATGTAAACAAAACAGCCTTCTATTGGAAGAAGATGCCATCTAGGACTTTTCTACCTAGAGAGAAGTCAATGCCTGCCTTCAAACCTTCAAAGGACGGACCAACTCTCTTGTTAGGGGCTAATGTAGCTGGTGACTTTAAGTTGAAGCTAATACTTATTTACCATTCTGAAAATCCTAGGGCCCTTAAGAATTATGCTAAATCTGCTCTTCCCATGTTCTATCAATGGAATATACGTTCTTCTCATTAGCTCATGGGTCATTCTCTAAGATTGACCATATC
>VBSM01003215.1:34909822-34962427 GCA_008086735.1 Cheirogaleus medius | reverse complement strand
TTTTCCATTTTTTGTAGACACAGGGGTCTTGCTATGTTGCTCAGGTTGTTCTTGAACTCCTGGCCTCAAGCAATCCTCTCGCCCTGGCCTCTCAAAGTTCTGGGATTACAGGCGTGAGCACCCAGCCTATATTGCAACCATGACATGACTACCTGGAACATAGTCATCCAAGTCTGTGCAAATCTTTTTAGGTGATACACTTATTTGAAGCCTACTAACTCTTAATATATATGGAATTCTTATGAACTTATTTAGTTTCCTTACTCTTAGTAGATTAGTGATAACAAAAGAGGAATGCAGAGTTGTTGGTGCTGCTAAAGGCAGGCTTCCTATAGTGCTGATAGTTTCATAGCAAGGGAAGAGGGAAAATAAAACCCTTAAATAGCTGGCATAAGAAGAAAAAATTAGCAGTTCTTGGCTACTAAATATAGGGACAGATACCCCTCTAGGATCCAGTAGTTCCTGGAGCTATTATTATATGTTCATAATGATGACCCTGAATCATCATAAGAAGGTTTAATCTTGTCTTAAATCTTGTTTTAAGCAATCAGGATTGAGTGTGGTGTATTTTTAGATGTTCATCCAAGTTTCATCGAAGTTTTGACATTTAAGGTGCACATTTCAATTAATTAGTAAATTCATTTAGGTATTAATATTTTATTTCTTGATGCTAGATAAGTAAGATGTTATTGAGTTATATGTGTGTGTGTGTGTATGTGTGTATATATATATATATATGTATATATATATGTTATATGGCCACATCTCTCTCCTTAGGTAGAGAAAATAAAGCCAAGGCAAGTATGAAGTTGATTTCTATGAAGTGTAAACACTTAAAAGTGATGCTTTTGAATTTTTTGAAGACAACTTTAGAAACTTTGTTGAATTCTAGAAATAGTACATGGCCATTGTAGGAAATCTGGAAATACAGAGAAGTATAAGGACACATGTCATTATTGTATTTTATAAAGTTGAAATGGCTGTATATATAATTTTATATCCTTTTTTTTAAGTTTGGTATATATCATAGATATATTGCCATGTCATTTAAATGGCTGAATTGATTCGTTATAACTCATTCTAACCATTTCATTATTGGTGGGCATTTAGGCTTTTTCCAACTTTTTTTTTTAAGAGATACAAGGTCTTGCTCTGTCACCCAGACTAGAGTGCAAGTGGCACTATGATAGCTCGACATAGCCTTGAACCCCTGGGCTCAAGTGATCCTCCTGCCTCAGCCTCCTAAGTAGCTGGGACTGCAGGCACATGCCACTATATTCAGCTAACTTTTTTTTTTCATTTTTTGTAGAGATGAGGTCTTGTTATATTGCCCAGGCTGGTCTTGAACTCCTGGCCTTAAGCAATCTTCCTGCCTTGGCCTCCCAAAGTGCTGGGATTATAGGTGTGATCTGCTGGGCTCAACCTCCAACTTTTTTTTCTATTATAAATTACCTTGCAGTTAACATAATTGGGCATAAATATTTGACTGCATTTTGGAACATTTATTAAGATTTCAAGAAATGTAATTATTGGATCACAGGGTATAAATAATTTTAAGACTCCTGTTATATATTTATACTTTCTAGAAAGGTTATTCCAATTAATATTTATTTCAACCCGCATAGTGTAAGAATGCTTATTTCTCCTAACCCTATTAACATTGGGTATTCTCATTTCATTTTTAATAATTATAAATTTTTTAGAATTAAGAGTAGCACCTAGTTGATTTGATTTGTATTTAATTGTTAGACAGATCAAATATTTTGAAGGTGTTTATTAGACATTTATATTGACTTTTTTAAAAGATAGTTTTATTGAGGTAAAAATCTATAAACCCTAAAATATATGTGTTTTAATAAGTGTACAACAATGATTTTTAGTAAACTTACACCGCTAGGTAACCCTCACTTCAATCATGTATTTCCTTTTTATGAGCTATTTGTTTATTCTTTTCAATTTATATACCCTCTTAATATGTTATGAATATTAACCCTTTTTTATACTTATTACAAACTATTTGCTTTTTAATTCAGTTTGTATTAGAATAAAGTCTACAATTTAAAGTTTTGCTAGTGAGACCTTGAATGAGCCAACC
The DNA here is from genome assembly GCA_008086735.1 of Cheirogaleus medius. Taxonomy (NCBI): domain Eukaryota; kingdom Metazoa; phylum Chordata; class Mammalia; order Primates; family Cheirogaleidae; genus Cheirogaleus; species Cheirogaleus medius. The sequence goes on along the minus strand of VBSM01003215.1, from coordinate 34,960,332 downwards.
TTGCTTATTTCTTCAGCCTTGTCTCTTCCCAAGTCCCTGCCTTGCACACTGCTCACAGTTAAGCTGACATGCCTTGCTCCCTTTGGTCTTTAGGCTTTTGCACACGCTGTTTCCTTTACCTGGAACACTTTTCCTTCATCTCTTTACCTAACTAATACCTACTCATTCTTCAGGTCTCAGCTTAAATGTCACTTCTTCTGGGAAGCTTCCCTGACTCCACCCCCAGACCATGGTAGGTGCTCCTTTGATGTGCACCATAACACCCTATACTTATCCATGGTGGCTCTTAGCTTTTTACTGTACTTGGTTGTTTTGATTACTTAGTTCTCTTATAAGCCAGGGACTGGGTCTATTTGCATACTTTTGTATTATCAAGGCTCAAAAGTATTTGACGCATGGATCTATGGGTAGATCAATGGATATAGTCATATATAGCAATTTCCATTTGAGTTCTTCCATTGTTTTTAAGCATAAAAACATCCCTAGAAGCCCAAAGGTTATAACCATTTTTAAGACTTTTGATACATATTGCCAAATTATCCTCCAGAAAGATCAGATCAATCTTTGTTTACAAGCAGTATATAAAAATTGGCTGGGCGCTGTGACTCACACCTGTAATCCCAGGGCCTTGGGAGGCTAAGGCAGGAGGACCTCTTGAGGCCAGGAGTTGTGGATTAACCTGGGTAACATAGCAAGACCTCTGTCTCTACAAAAAAGAAGGTAAAAATTAGCCAGGTGTGGGGTGCGTGCCTGTAGTCCCAGCTGCTCGGGAGGCTGAGGCAGGAGGATCACTGGAGCCCAGGAATTCAGGGTTGCAGTGAGCTGTGATCATGCCACTGCATTTCAGCCCAGGCAACAGAGTGAGAGACCCTCCCCCATCTCTAAAAAAAAAAAAAAGCCAAATAAATAAATTTTTTTAAAAGTTTCACTGTACCCTGATCAGCCCTAAGTATCCTCATCATCATCCCTTTTCTTTATCATAATAATAGCTATTATTTACTGAACACTTTCTGTATATTGGACACTGGGCTGAGCACCTTATGTGCATTATATTATTTAATTTTCACATCACTCCTGTGGGGTAGGTATTATTATTATCTTTATTTTACCAAGAAAATTGAGGCTCAAAGAAGGGAAGTGAATTGTCCAAGTTTATAAGTCTGGTGTCTGACCCCAGAACCACTTTTCTTAATCACTAGTATTTTATTGTTGTTTTAATTTACATTTCTATCATAGGCTAATAATTTTTTCAAATATTTACTATTATGTGTTTTATAGTCTGTGTTTTGTAAATCATTCATGTACTTCGCCCAGCTTTCTCCATGCATACTTGTTTTTTTATATCGATTTATAAGTATTCTTTTTAAAAAAAATTTCAGTAGATTTAGGAGGTACAAATGTTTTTTGTTACATAGATGAATTGTATAATATTTTAGTTTACCCATCATCAGAATAGTGTACATTGAAGTGTAATTTTTTATCCCTTACCCCCTTCCTCCTCCTTTCCTTCTACTGTCCATTACACCACTTTATGACCATATGTAATCGTTGTTTAGCTCCCACTTATAAGTTAGAATGTATGGTATTTGTTTTTCCATTCCTTTCCCCCCCCCCAACCCAGCTTTTCCCAACTCCGGGAAGAACAGGGAAGAAAAGGCCTGTTTTTCCATTCCTGAGATACTTCATTTAGGATATTGATCTCCAGTTCCATCTAAGTTGCTGCAAAAGGCATGATTTCATTCTTTTTTATGGTTGAGTAGTAATCCATGGTGGGTGAGTGTATGTGTGTGTGTGTGTGTGTGTGTGTGTGTAAGAGAGAATATTAACCTTTTTCTCATGTTGCAAATTTTGTGCCTGTTTTTTATTTGTCATTTTGTTTTGTTTGTTTTATTCATTTTGATGTACATTTAAAAATTTTAATGCCATCAATTCAAAATCTTATGTGAATATGTGTGTTTTTTCCATTATGATTCTACTTAGTTCAGTTTTCCATCAGTAGAGAACAGAAATAGTCACCTGTATTTTTAAGTTGTTTATAGTTTTATTTTTATATTTTACTTTAATCATCTGAAATTAATTTTACTGCATGATGAGAGGTCAGGATTGCATTTATTAATATTAATATTTTGTTCCAAATAGTTAACAACTTGTCCCAGTTCATTTTATGAAAAAATCACTCCTTTTTTTCCAATGGTGTGTAACTCTTCCTTGAGAAATATTGAAATCAGGTATAAGCTGGAGTGTGTTTCATTGAAGTTCCATTGCTAGTCCCATAGAGATTTGGTTAGTTTAGCATGACTGCTTAGTATTTATTGAATTGCATGGATAGAAAATAAACTTTAAACTAGCTTAAATTTTAAAATTTGACTCAAGTGCCTGGGAAGTCCAGAGAAAGAGCTCAAAAGATATCTTCAAGTCTCTCATCTTTTCTATCTGGCTTTAAGTGAGAGGGAACAGTTTCTAGGTTATGCTCAGTCTGAAAAAGACACTGTGCAGCACTGCTTTCCTAGGTAGCATGATTAAACATCGCTCCTGATTCTGGCAGCTTAGGAATTTACTGTTTTTCCATTAAATGCCTGCTGTCCTATGGGCTCTAGCAGTGCCTGCCCTGTTGAAGCATTCACATGTCCCTGTTTTGCATTTACTTGTTCATTTATTTAAAAAAAAAAAAAAAAAAGGCCTAGCTATAGTTTTTCATTCAAAAAACCTAGTAATAGGGAAACTATTTCCAATTTTAAAAAAAGGTATGATTATTGATAAGCCCCTTTACCCAGTCTGAAATATGCCGGAGGCCTGATGTACATGAGAGAGACTTAAGAATCTTGTTCATCAGAAAATACTTAATGAGTGCTATTTTGTGCAGATAATCCCATCCATTCCCTTCCTCTGGTTCTCAGTGCTGAATCTTTTTCAAATACTCTTACAAACTGCCCTGCATTTTCTTGCCCATTTGAGCATCCCAGCTTCTGATCTCAGTGCCTCTCGTTTGTCTGTTGGTCAAGAGAAGGTCTGAGGAGGTGCTCTTGGCTCTGAAATGTAATGAAAGGTCCCATGGTTCCCTAGACTTCCTGAAAGATGGGGAAGTACTTCATTTATTGAGTAGGAGAGGTTATGCTTAGAAACAAATGGGGAGAGGTAGCACTGTGTTCCAGCTTAGATTTTATGGAGCTGTTTGATGCAATTTAAAAAAAAGTTATTTAGTACCTTTTTGTGTCTGGCACTGTGCTTGAGTCTGAGGATATCTGTTTATTTACTCATTTATGCCACTGCTGGGGGTCCAGCAGGCAATTAGTCCCTGGCCTCAGGAAGCTTAGAGTAGAAAAAGAGAGACAGATGTTAAATAAGTAATTAGGTTACAGTGTAGTAATCACAAATACAAAAGCCTCGAGGAAGAGAAAGAAGAATAGCAAGAATGAGTTGAGCCTTAAAGAGTGAGTGGGAATTGGTCAGCAGACAGGGTTAGGGGTGAGTAGCAGGAGGGAGGGAAGCATTCTTAAGCATGAACTTAAGGCCCAGGGCTACATGGCATGATGTGTGCTGGGAACCACAGGCAGTACAGCGCAGTGCCATGGGAAGTGCAGAAAATGAGTCTGAAGAAGTAGATAAGTTCTGAGTTTTAACATTTATACTCTTATTTTTACCTTGAATACAGTTGGCTTTCCTTTAAAGTGACTTTGTTTAAATTTGTGCTTATGGGCAAGGAAACTCCAAGTATAACTCTCTTAGTAATAGCTACCATGTTTCAATGTTTTCTGTGCAGTAGACACTGGGTTCAACACTAAATAAGCATCACAACAACCACCCGAGATAGTACTATTTTATTCTTCCCATTTTACAGATGAAGAAACTCATTCTCAGGGAGGTGTTTAGACTCCCCCAGCTGAGAGTGGCAGAGCTAGGATTTAAATTTTGGTTGTCACAGTCAGAGAGCAACTACTAGAGCAAATTACCTTCTGGGTGTTACCTTCTCTATGTCTAGGTGCTGTTTGATTTCTTCTATTTTTCAATCATTTAGCTTCATGTTTGCCCTGCTATAGTTTGAATCACTTGCTGCTTGTGCCTTGGTACTTAATAAACTCAGTTCAGCAGAAGTTTGTTGAGAGCCGTCTCAAGCTCTGTGGGATGATACAAATTCTGAGGCATTATCCTTGCCTTGGAATTTACAAGTCTAGTGGGAAAGGCAGCTACCAACTAAACATGGATAATTAAAAACCTAGTATGGTGAGTACAATAGGAGAGGCACAAGCCAAGTATGTACATAGGAAGAAAACATCACTTCTGAAGGGAGTAATGGACAGGGAAGGTGGAACAGACTAATGGGAAAAGATGGAGGAGCAAAATGTCTTTGCAGCTAGGAAAATGAAAGATATATTTTTTATTTTTATTTTTTTTCAAGACAGAGTCTCACTCTGTTGCCCAGGCTGGAGTGCTGTGGCATCAGCCTAGCACACAGCAACCTCAAACACCTGGGCTCAAGCGATCCTCTTGCCTCAGCCTCCTGGGTAGCTGGGACTACAGGCGCACGCCACTGTGCCTGGCTAATTTTTTCTAGTTTTAGTTGTGTGGCTAATTTCTTTCTATTTTATAGTAGAGACGGGGTCTCACTCTTGCTCAGGCTGGTCTTGAACTCCTGAGCTCAAGCAGTCCTCCCGCCTTGGCCTCCCAGAGTGCTAGGATTACAAGCATGAGCCCCTGCTCCCGGCCTATTTTTTACTTTTAGATATTAATCCCTTTCAGCTCCATTCACAATTAGAAGCCAGTTGTTTTTTTTTTTCCTATAGGGTGATTATTGTAAGATATTGTTATATCTAAGACACGGTAGCTAGATACTGAAGTTTCTATCTTTGGTAAGTGTGTGTTTGTGGGTATTACCTTGCTCCTTGCCTATTTTTCCTCTTCCACTTGTGTACCTTTCCTCACTTAAAGACAAGGGAAAAATCCAATAACCTCTTTTATACTGTTGCAGACTCATAGGAAAATCTAAGAAATTATGTTTATTAAAATTAAAGGAAGATGTATCAGTGCAACTTGCTGATTGGAGCAATGATTCTGCTATTGTTGCTTCAGACATTTGTAGAAACAAAGAATTTGGGACAGGATCAGCCTTTCATCACAATTATAATATTTAGACTTTCTCAGGCAAGAATTAGGATAAACCACATGTTAGCATCTTATAACACATTATCTTAATCTGTTAAGGAAGATTGATTCTTTGGGGTTTGAGAAAGTGATTGTGGTTTAGAATAAAAGTAGTATCTGCCAATTTTTTCTAATATAAATTTTATGGGCATGGGGAAGCCCTAAAAATATTTTCATTTCTCTCTTCTTAGGCCTTCAAAAATACCTGTAACATGAAGCACTGTAGGGTCTAGAAACTGCCTGAATCTGAATCCTAGCTTTAACAATTTATTGGACTTAGATAAGTCACTTAACTGCTCTATACTTTGGTTTGCCAACCTGTAAAATAGAGGTAATAATAGTACTTCTTTCACAGAAATATTGTAAGCATCAAACTGGAGAATGTGTTAGCACCATGCCTGGCACCAAATAAACATACACTCACAAAGTATTAGTAATTTTTATAATGATAATGTTTTAGGATTGCTGTTAAACATTTGGTTATTAAGCAATTTTTTAATTATAACATAAATTTGGTGAGAAAGATATTTGCTTTATGACAATATAATTCAAATGGAAAGCCTATTTCAGAGTTTAGTTTCTCTTTATCTCTTTTCTTTCTTTAAAAAATTTTTTTTACTTCATAATGGCTTCATTTTTTAAAATTAGGGAATCTTTGCTTTAGCTGCTGGTCTCTGCAGTATGTTGTGTGTGATTTTGTAATGATCCTGGAGCACCATACAGAATGATTAATGCAACTGTAATCTTTAAAAATCTCCTTTCCTTGAGAGTTTATCAACTTAATATGCCGTGCTTAGCAGCATATTAATCTATTGAATGTTTTTCCATATGGTAGGACAGATCATTGCAGGTGGCCACCTTAGTTTGTATAGCCAAATCATAGACTGAATGTGTTGGTGTTTTTAGTGATTGAGGCTATAGATCATGTGGCAAAATAGAACAGAAATTGCCAGATATTATTTAAATATGGAGAATCCAAAGACACTAAATGTATTCATGGGTTTAAATATATCTTTGTACAAGGAAACAATAGGTGAGAAGAATGATCTGTCTAATCCAACTATTCCAAGCAGTTGGCAGTTGAAATTGAATGCAGCTCTTAGAAGATGCATTTCCAAAGCAACTGAATGTGCTTTTTCTATAAGTGTCTGAAGCAACAATAGAACATGTGAATGAAATCACATATGATATAACAAGAGGTCTTTGGTTCAGGCTTTGGTGGCATTTTGATTACAGTTTTTTTTTATTGAATCCCTATCAGAAAATAAAGAGAACTTATTTGTTCTTATAATACTAAAAAAAATTACACTATTTTGTGTGAATACAGTATTTTGATTTGTCTTTTTGATATCAAACTATAACTTTCTCAACTCTGAGCATTTTAATGCTGATTCTGTGGTTTTTAATTAAACTTCAAGGGAAACTGTATTGACTGTACAGGAAGTCTGATTAGGCAAGGTGCAGCTGAAAAATCCAGGCACTCTAATACTAACTTGACTATTAAACATTCTTACATGATACAGAATCTTGATGGTAGCTTGTTTATGCCACCAGCAAAGAAGCCTGGACAGTGAGTGGCAATGAAATTGTGAAAGACATTTTCCACAGCTTGTTGAGAATTGAATATTTTTCCTTGCAAGAAGCGGTCCAAAGCCTGGGAGGAGTGGTAGTCAGTTGGTGCAAAGTCTGGTAAATATGGTGGATGATGGAGAGTTTCCAAGTCCAGCCTCTGTAGTTTGAGCAGCATTATTTGTGTGATATGTGGTCTTGCAAGAGGATTGGCCTGTCTCTGTTGACCAGTCTTGGCTGCTTAATCTCAAGCATCCTCATCATTTCATCCAATTGATTGCAGTAGACATCCACTGTAATTAATTGACCAGGTTTTGTGAACCTGTAGTGGATAATACCAGCGCTGGACCATCAAACAGACACCATTAGCTTTTTTTGATGAATATTCAGTTTTGGCACTTCATCTTTATCCAACTATTGTGCCAAATGCTTGTGATTGTCAAAAAGTATCAATTTTTCATCACATGTAACAATATGGTATAGAAATGGTTCGCCTTTATATAGTGGTAGCAAAGAAAAACAATCTTCTAGATGATTTCTCTTCCGATGCTCGTTTCATTCATGCAGTACCCATCTATCCAACTCCTTTACCTTGCCCATTTGTTTCGAATGGTCCAATATTGTTGGAATAGCAATGTCAAACCTTGCTGCCAATTCATGCGTAGGTCGAGATGGATTTGCTTCCACTGTAGCTTTCAGCTCATCATTATCCACCTTGGTGTCAGGTCGCCCACATGGCTCATTTTCAAGATCAAAATCACCAGAACAGAACTTCTCAAACCATCAAGGTACTGTGTATTCATTAGCCACATCCTTCCCAAACACTTCATTGATATTTCAAGTTGTCTGTGCTGTATTGGTTCCATGACGGAACTCATATTCGAAAATAACACGAATTTTTGAGCTATCTATGGTTTCACAAAAATTGCTTTAAAAAAGATTTGAAAGATAATCACAAGGCAAACCATACTTTTGAAAGAATGAGGATGTACCTTCGTAATAAACATAAAACAAGAAGTGTCAATATGAAATGTCAGAGATATCAACTGTCAATCTTAGTATTTAACGAAATCGACATTTCATACTTAATAACCTAATAGAATTAGATTATATATGGTTCTAAATTCAAAGACAAAGGAAAAAAATTATTGATTGGACAGTTGCATTTGGAAATTGTTTGAATATACAAAAATGTTACTTCAGAATGTATGGGTCAACAGTTGAGAAAATGCCTTGTAACATAATTATTTCTTAACGCCTAAAATTAGGAAGTTCTCTTTCCTCATTTTGCTTTTCGCCTACTTCACTCAATTTATTACCGACTTTCTGAAATACCATTTTGGAAATTGAGAGTAGAATTTCTTCTAGATTAGTAGGCAATGTGACAGTGAATTGAAATATGGAGTTTTTAAAAAATGCTGCTAAATCTTTCTCTATTACATTGGTCTGAAGGGTAGAGTATTTTGTACACTGACCATGAGTATATTTTTCTACCCTGCCAAATCCAGACTCAAAAGGACAGAGGGGAAATTCTCTCTGGTCAATTTAATAATGCTTATATGTCTTAAGTATTTGTTCTCTATGAAATAGGCTGCATTGTAGCATAGTGGTTAAATTGGCTTTAGGCTCTATAGCCAGATTCTGAAGTTAAAAATCTCAGCTCTAACACTTTCTAGGTGTATGACTTTGGGTGAATTAACTTTTCTAAGCCTCAGTTTCCTTATTTGTAAAGTGGGGATAATTCTAATACCTATCTAATAGGATTATTGTTGGCTTTCATGAAAGAAGTGAATGAATGCTTAGCACAGTGTCTGGTACTGTTGCATAGTGAGTGTTCAGTGATACTAATGACTGCTAGCCATTACTAATGTTAAGTAGATTTAATTTTTGCTTTCTGAACAGTATTGTGTGCACCACTTAATTTTTAGAAAATTATGATAGCTTTGTTTCCAATGCATATTTATTATAGGTGATATATTTTGGTCTTCACTGAATTGTGTCAAATATATATTACTCTCAGATATGTTACATTATGAGAAGTATACAGCACACCCTGGATTAAAATTGGCATAACCATCTTTGTAATGGTAACGAAGTCATGTGTAATAAAGTGCATTTGAAGATAGTGAGAAATGTAGTTTGTGGTTATCTACAGCTACCATTAAAGCTATTAAAATTCTTTTTAGATAAAGATGCAATGAACTAATGCACTGGGCATATGAGTCCCCATTTAATGCTAAGTGGGCACAGTTGAGTGATTTTTAAAATTATTTGGGCCTTCATTTATATTATTTGTCTGAAGAACTGACAAGAAATATTCTTCTGGCAGTTGAGATAAGTGTGTCATTTCTTGAAACTGCTTGTAGTGAAAGTTTATATTATTTAGCTATCCTAAATGACAGTCTTCTTGAAATGTCTCAAAACATCATCTCTCACTTGTAAGGTTTTTGTGAATTTCTGGCTTGATAGCTTTGGATGTCAAAACCTTAAACCATTTGCCAGAAATGTGCAGTGGTATTTCAAGCTTACTTTGCTACTGAGACTACCAGATCACAACTCCAGTTTCTTGCTTGGGGGATTCTGGATGCTGTGGTTTTATATTTCCTTACCATTCGTATGTAAGAAATCTAGGAAGTTTCTTGGACTATTGATTACTATTAGTATCTTGGGTTTTATTCACAAACATTGCTTCCTAGGAGTTCACAGAATTTCACAATTGGAAAATTACTACTCTAACTTCTCATATTCCAGAGTTTGGCTCCAAGAATAAAAGTCAGAATAATTCATCTCTTAGACAGTTTCAGGAGAGTTTTTGCTCTAGTAAAAACCCTATATTGCATCTTTAGTAGGAATTGATTGGAGATTTTTTCTAGAATGCTAGGTATTCAATTGGCCATCTGTTTTCTAGACTAGATTTAGACTGAAGTATAGGAGGTCATACATTTAAACATCGCTATCGCAGTAGGCAGATGACCTGAATTAGTGAAGCTGGCCAAAAGGGTCTGTGGTATGAACTCTGTCTTCAGGGGTTGCCAGCTGTTACCCAGTATAGACCCAGTATTGCCAGAAAAGTCTTATATTTCAAGAAATACTAGTAATGCAGATTATATAAAATCTTCTGATTTTTAAATGTTGGAAACTGAATTGGCTGGGAATGATTTTGGATACAAGTAACAGAAAACCATGTTTAAACCATAGGAATATTTTTGGTTTATCTGGTAAGAAACCTGAAGATATATAGTCCTAGACTAAGTCAGCAGCTCAGCAATACCATAAAGATCCAAGTTCATTATATCTTTCTGTTCTGCCATTAATAGTATATTGGATTCCCATCTTTATGTTTGTCTCCACATAAAAGATGGCTACTGTAGCTCTAGGTAGTACATCTATGTTTGTTGCAGAAAAGGGTAAAAGGTGTAGTGTCAGTAGTGGCTGTACCTTTTATTAGAAAAGCAAAAGTTTTCCCAGAAATCAACCTCCCCACCCCCGTTCCTAGCAAATTTTTCTTTAAGTTTGTGACCAGAACTGGGTTACATGACTACCTCTAGTGACAAGAGAGCCTGGGAAAGCAAGTATATGGCTTTCTATCTTAATCATTGAGTGGTAATAAGGGAGAAGGATGGAATAGGATTGGAAGGATGTTGTCAAACTTTGTCTATCATAACAACTACCGTGTTTCCCCGAAAATAAGACCTACCCATAAAATAAGCCCTAGCAGGATTTCTAAGCATTTGCGCAATATAAGCCCTACCCCGAAAATAAGACCAAGTGATGGGCGTGGCCATACAGCGTATCTGCACAACCCATACATTTCCTCGCGGAGCGGTAAAGAAGACCAGCAGCCCTTCTCATCTGCCCCATGGGAGCTCTATTGCTCAACATGAGAGACTGGGGCCAATGGTTCTAAAGGAAATAGAGTCGCAAGAAATTCAGGATGGAATTCGGGGTTTGGAGAGTTATGATGATGTTCCAGAAGAAGATGACTTAACTATATTTGAATAAATGTAGTTTGTTGTACTGTACTTAAAAAAAATAACACATCTCCTGAAAATAAGCCCTAGGGTGTCTTCTTGAGGAAAAATAAATATAAGACCCTGCCTTATTTTCGGGGAAACATGGTAATGCTGACTTAAAGAACTGTATCTAAGCTTTGCATAGTGGCAGTGTCTTAGCTAATGCGGTTTATCTGAGGCACGATTATTGCTTTAAAATTTTTAAAATAAAAAAAAGAAAATAAAGAACTATATCTTGAGGGCTAACCAGAGCATATCTGTGGCTCAGATTTAGGTAGTGGGTCACCAGTTTATGGACACTTTATAACAGTATTCTCACCCGCTACCCCACCACCGCCATTTCAGTAGTCTACTACTCATTACTGGCTTCTATCAGTCATTTTATTAGATTGTCAAGGAACTTGAAATTAGAAAGCTTTGAGTTTAAGTCTTGGTACAGAGACTTGTTAGCAGTGTAATATTGGGCAAGTTTGCTTAATCTTTCTAAGCCGTCCATTCGTCATCTGGAAAGTGGGCATGTAACATTGCAATATAGAATAGTAGTTAAGTGCAGAGGTTTTGAAATTAGAAAGTCCTCAGTTGGAATTCTGTCTCTACCAAGTAAGTTGCATAATCTCTGTGTGTTTCCTCCTCTGTAAAATGAGACTTATGTAAAGACTTCACATAGTAATTTTTTTTTTTTTTTTTTTGAGACAGAGTCTCACTCTGTTGCCCGAGCTAGAGTGAGTGCCGTGGCATCAGCCTCGCTCACAGCAACCTCAAACTCCTGGGCTCGAGCAATCCTCCTGCCTCAGCCTCCCGAGTAGCTGGGTCTACAGGCATGCGCCACCATGCCCGGCTCATTTTTTCTATGTATTTTTAGTTTCTGGCTAATTTCTTTCTATTTATAGTAGAGACGGGGTCTCGCTGTTGCTCAGGCTGGTTTCGAACTCCTGAGCTCGAGCGATCCGCCCGCCTCTGCCTCCCAGAGAGCTAGGATTACAGGCGTGAGCCACCGCGCCCGGCCTTCACATAGTCTTTATGAGGACCAAGTGAAATACAGTGAAGTTTCACCTTAGCAGGGTTCTAAAGTGAGCATATAACGCAAAAATCAAATATAGCAAAAATTATCCTTGAAAAAATCCCTTAAACCACCCATAAAGAACAATATACATTGTTTTGGGCATATAATTATGTAACTGAGGCTGTCTGAGGGGATATAATTTCTCCTATTTCATGTTCACTTTGTTGGATGCACTTGTTGAGTGGAATGGCAAGTAATATGATGTTTATCATAACTTGTATTTTAATTCATGTTTATTTATTCACTACTCAGCACATAAAATAAAATTAGCATAAACTAAATGTACATTTGATGCAACTCCAGGGTTATTATTGGTGAGATGCTCACATAGAACCTGGCCCTTTTAAGCCTTCAAATAAATGGTAGCTGTTATTGTTACCATAGGTGCAGCATGTGGTGTTTGAGGGTGAAGGAATTTAGGTTGTCCAGGGCTTAGCTTGACTCCTGACTGTGCAACATGGACCAATGATGATTTTTTTTCCTTTCACATCAGCCAACATTTATAACAGATGAATATGACCAAGGGAATAATGTCACTGTTTTAAAGGTAAAGATGTAGGATTATCAATTATATTTCAAGGGAAAACTAACATAACTGCCTCCAAATTTATAGGCCAAAATTAACATGATCCTAAACAAATAATGGGCTAATTTTTATTAGATTTTTTCATTGTTTAAATTGTTAAGTATATCATTCGCACAGAAGAATATTTTGATTATTAAATGCAAAAAATTGCTTCCTTTTATAATTTATGATATAAAGGTTTCAAAGGACAAAGTGATATTCCATAGAATGCAAGATGTCAGGAAACTGTAATGATAAAATTCATCTGCAAGTCATTCATCAAGGATGTTAGCCATTCTAAACTAAAGCTACACTGAGCCATAAACCGTTACAGATGATCTGTTTTACAGTGTTGACATATATGTCTCACAAGATCTTGTACCACTGACCAAAAGTATTTATTATGTATATAATGATATGATAATCTTTGTACACTTACTCTCTGAGTAACATGCATTTGTTGCTTAAATATTGGGACTTCAGTTGCTTGAGTCAGATTGTGATGCTCATAGTGAATCATATATAGAGTAAGACATAAATAAAGGTTAAGTATCCCCAAATTTGCTATACAGGGAGACAAACAGGGCCCCCCTTTTCCTAGAGGAAGTGTTTATTTTGCAGGTTACGATGGGCAGGGGTGCACCCACTGAAAATTTTTCTTGAGAACCAAAATTTGAAACTAAGAATAATAGTGATAGTAAAACTCTAACAACAATTATATGCTTTTGTTTAAGTCCTTTCTATTGAAAGTAAAGTTGTCTAAACTTGTACCTTATCACTTGTTGCTTGGTATGGGGTTGCCTTGTTTTTAAACAAAGGAGGAAAATCTTGTTTTAAGGTGACTCATGTAGTGATGTAGTGGGTTAGTAATGAGGTGGTGTTTCTTTGCTCAATATGAGCGCTGGAAATAACAGACACTGGTAACTTTCCCATAGAATTTAACTCTTATATTTGGGAGTTCCTAGGAATCTGTGTACAGATACTTGGTTCCATGAGAGTCATAATGATAAGAATGGCTAAATTTCACTACTATGTGGCCATGGAAATTTAAAGTGTAGCATTTATAATATATGAGTTATAATTAGCTTATGCTTTTAAGTCTTTAAATAATGAGCAATCTCCCTTACCTGTGATTATTTTTCTCCTACTGTCCCTTGAGACTCATTTATCTGTGATTGGATGATTTATTTGTTTAAAGTTAATTAAATTCAGCTACTGAGACTTATTTTTTTAAAAATCTTTCTGTGTTATGGAACTAGGTCTAATGGAAACTTGATTTTGGCATTTTTATAGCTATATGAATAGTGCCATGATACCTGGAAATACTGTTAGTAAAAAGGAGGACAGGTATAGTTAATTGGAAAGATACATGGAAATCTATTCTTCTATTTATAGAGATTTAGAGGTTTTTGTATTTCCTATAAGAGAAGTTGTATTGAAACTTAAATTTGTGCTATTTTTACAGCAGGGCAGAGTATAGTTTTTAATATAAATCCTCTAAAGCTAAGGTTTGGAGAAACTTTTAAATTAGGGAAAGGATTGTAAAGCAATTAAGGTTTTGTCAGAGCTGAATTTTGATACTAGTTAATTGGCAGTTTTATCTGGGAGAGAAGAATTAGAGATTTTTTAAAAGTAAAAAAACTTTTAAGGCCAGATGTTGATGAAGAGTAGCCAGTTTGGCTCTGAGTTTTTTCTTTCTTTATTTGAAAGAAATCTTATCTAGATTTCAGTTAGATAAGGAATTCTAGGCTCTAGAGCAGGCGTCCTCAAACTACGGCCCACGGGCCACATGCCACTTGCCTAGGACATTTATCCGGCTCGCTGGGTATTTTTGCCGCTGCTGCCTGTCCTGCTTAGCAGCCGACTCGTCCCGGGCCCACAGTGCGCACTCTCTAACGGTCTGAGGGACAGTGAACTGGCCCCCTGTTTTAAATGATTGAGGACCCCTGCTCTAGAGTAATAAGACTACTTTTAACAAATATAACTGAGCTTATATCTTCGAAAGACTGTTGTATGTTGTATGGTCTTGAGGAAAACTGATAGTGTACTTATGCAAATAATGCAACAGTTGCTTATCATTTCTAAGTTCCTTTTCTTGGCATTGCCTTCAGTTCTTTTAAGTATCTCCACAGGTAGCAAATCTTCCTTTGCAGGTGAATTTGATGTTTGGAAATAGCCAAAAATAATTTGTATCCATATCGGATGAATATTAATTAACCAACCTCAAACATCTTAACTGAGTGTCTTTTATATTCCAGGCCCTAGGGATACAAGAATGTCTAAAATAATCAGTTCCTGCCCTCAAAGCTGTGGGAGAAAGGTTGATGCATAACCCTAGGGCAGATGGCACATCAAAAGACTGTCTAAGGGATTTGTTAGGGAGATGCAGAACAGGGAAAGGGGCTCTCAGCCATGGAACTTTATTCACAAAATTAATAATTTAGTAAAAGAAAGAAAGGAAATGAAAATAGACTTGTCTGTAAGTTAGTGAGGTAATTTTTTGTGAATCATGATCTGGTTTAAACACAGTTTCCAAGCAGATAATGCCAAAAATTTTTCAAGTAGTGGGATATCATAGAACTTCTAAAGATGACTATTTGAAGAGAACACTTGTTTAAAAATATACATTTTATTGTGTAGGCTAAAAAAGATACTTTCATTGCTTATTATTTTATAGACTTAAATTGAATTCTTTGTTTTTGCCTTGAGAGAGAGTCTCAAAAAGTATTCACCATGGAAAATTAGGATTGATTTTGTCCATTTTTTCCCCAAACCCCTCTTAGATGCCTCTACAACTGCCTTAAAAAAAATTTTTTTTTTCTGATCTAAAGAAGACAAGAGTCTCCTTTCACAGCAAATATGAGGGGGAGAGAGGGAGGAAGAGGTAGTAAAATTGAAGAAAATTTTGAGCTAATTGATCTCAGAGACAAAGTAGTTAAAACTGGATACTTATTTCCCCTAAAGGTATTAAAGATGTTAAATGATAGAAACTGACCTCTGGATTGAAAAGACAAATTATTGAGATTTTTTTTAGGGGGACAGAAAGGGCAATCTTATAATTTATTATTCAAACGAGGATAATAATGGGAGTGAAAGTAGTGCTAGTAATCATTTTACTGTGCAACAGGTGTTAACTAAGATGGGCAAACCAGGGCATATGGCCACTCTAGTGATGGGGATTCTAGACTACAAGCCTAAGGTGAACACAGGGGTTGCTTTTTTAAAGTGGTTGTAACACATCATAACAAAGGCTGCTTTTACGCAACCATATGCGTTTGTACTTTTCCTTTGTAACTAAGCAAAGAAGAGAGCTTATGGCATATTAAATGTGAATTTCTGAAATTAATTTTATTTCATGTATAATATTATATCTCTCAGAAAGTAGTGTGCATTCATCACCACTTGTGCCTGTGCTAGTTAAGGAATAGGCCAAGCTACTATAAAAAAGAGACTACAACATACTGAGGCATATTAGTAAATAAGTTCATTTCTCTCTCTTATAGCAGTTTAGAGGAAGAACCATTTCTTGTTAATCAGAGGTTGAAGCACTGCTCCAAAATGGAATATTTAGACTCTTTAAAATAATGCTATATTCATGAGCATATATTGCTGGGTTTTCCTGAAAACTCTTTTGTTTGCTTTTTTGGCTACTTAGAATCTTTACTTAAAGGTCTGCCCACATCCTGTTATCCTGTGAGAGGCTTTGCAATCTCTTATCACCTGAAGAGTGAAAAGTTTAGAAACTAGCAGTTATCTTGATATTCGTTGGGTAAGTTTTAATATCTAATCTAAGTAAAAAAATTCATTTTACTGAGGGGGAAAATATTTTATTTAGAGTTTGTTACAATTGTATTCTTTTGTGACCACCTAAATTAATTATTTCCCCCTCTGTGTCTTACAGAAATTTTATACATATCCATATCTTTATAGCATTATATTTTTGTTTTGGGACTCAGCCCCCTCCCATTAGACTGAGGTCTAATTCTTTCTTATTCGTTTTTGTAACCCCCTTAGTGTCTGGAATATAATAAATATGTAATAAATAGATGTCAATGAAGAAATGTTAATCTCAATTATAGACTTCCTCATTACTAAAACCAGATAGTTCTGGAGATAATAACTTTACCCAAGCATATTGGATGAATTGCTTGTATTTTGTATTATTAAATAGGTTGAGAATGGAAATTTAAATTTATAGGCTGCATATTACATACAATGGAATAACATAATTAAACTCATGAAAAGATAAATTGGCATTCGTCAGCAATAAAGTGAGTGGGAGTGGGATTGAGTAGATTTTATAGATAGAAGAATAGAATGTGTAAAGACGTGACAATATAGCCATTTGTAGAAACACACATGATTTTATTCAGCTGGAGTAGAGAATATATGTCAGGGTCAGGACATTATGGGAGATGAGACTAAAGAGGCCAGATCATGAGGAGCCTTTTGTGATTCAAGGTTGAATTTTTATCCTGAAAACCATGAGGAAAAATTGAAGAATTTAAGTAGAGGAGTGATATGATCAGATTTTCACTTTAGAAAGACAGCCATCTAAAAATGTATTAGTGGCAGCCAGATGTATTTACTTACTGATTTGGGGGAAGAGGGAAGGATAGTAATTGAAAAGAAAGGGTCTAGAATATGGCTTCAGTGTTACAGATTTGGGTAACTGAGTGGATAGTGGTGTTACTCATTGAGATAGAGAATACAGGGCCCAGTTTAGATGGTGGGGTAGGAGGTGAACATCTTGAGTTTGAGGTATACAGTTAGCCCTTTGTATCTACGAATTCTGAATCTGCAGATCGAACCAAGTATGGATTGAAAATATTAAAAAATAACAGTAACAACAAATAATGCAATAATAAAAAATAATACAAATTTTAAAAAGTACAACTATTTACATAACATTTTCATTATATTAGGTATTATAAGTAGAGATGATTTAAAGTATACAAGAAGATGTGCATAGGTTATATCCAAATACTATGCCTATAGTATAGTTTAAGAACTTATAGTTCTTAAAGAGTAATTATATTGTGGACTTGAGCATTTGCAGATTTTGGTAGCCAAGGAAGTCTTAGAACCAATCTCCTGTGGATACCAAGGGATGACTGTATATGAAACAAGGGAATGTCCCAAATTGGATCGATACATCTGCTTAGCAAAGAGATCTAGGCTGGAGACAGAGAAAATGATAGTGATCATTTATTGAGATTTTTCTTAAATGTTTCAGGTGCTGTGGTAAACACTTTATATATATCATGTCATTTAGTCCTTATGAGTTATTATTCTAAGGTTACACAACAAGTGACTATATCACAACAAGTAGCATAGTCACTTGTTGACTCTAAGGCTGTGTTGATACCTTGAGGATATGAATGCTATATCATCTATGGAAAATGTATAGGGTGAGGCAAGTGGAGAACTAAAGGGTGATTAAAGTGTGAGATAAGAGAGGACTAAAGATGGACCTTTGGGGAATTGGACATTTGGGAGGCTAATGGAGAAAGAAGATCCTACAAATAAGACTGAAAAAGAATATTAAGAGCAATGTTACCCAAAATGTGTTCCCTGACTGATTTGTCATATATGATACTTCTTTAAAAGAGAGGAAGTGTTCTGTAGTCAAGTAATTTTGCAAAACACTGCCGAACATCATCTTGCAGAGTCACAAATATCAGTATATTAAAAATCTGAGAGATCCTATAGTATAGAAACCTATTTGATCATGAGCTCTTGTCTTAGTCCCATTCCTTCTACTGTAACAAATACCACTAACTAGGTAATTTATAAAGAATAGAAATTTATTTCTTATAGTTCTGGAAGGTGGGAAGTCCAAGACAAGGTGCCAGCAGATTTGGTGTCTTGTAAGGGCCTTCTTGCTGCATCCTTATGTAGCAGAAGGAATAAATGCTGTGTCCTCACATGGCAGAAGGGCAAAAGGGTTGTTCCCTGGCACTTTTATAAGGGCATTAATCCCATTCATGAGGGCTGTGTCCTCATGACTTAATCACTTCCTAAAGGCTCTGCTTCTGTTTTGTTTTGTTTTGAGACAAGAGTCTTGCTCTGTTGCTCAAGCTGGAGTGCAGTGGTGTGATCACAGCTCACTGCAACCTCTAATTTCTGGGCTCAAGTGATCCTCCTGGCTCAGCTTCCAGAGTAGCTGGGAGTACGGGTGCGTTTCACCACACATGGCTAATTTTTTATTTTTTGTAGAGATAGGGTCTCACTATGTTGCCCAGGCTGGTCTTGAACTTATGGCCTCAAGCAATCCTCCCACCTTAGCTTCCCAAAGTGCTGGGATTACAGGTCTGAGCCACCATGCCCAGCTGGCCCCATCTCTTAATCCTATCACATTGGTGATTAAGTTTCAACATATGAATTTAGGGGTGCTCATGCAGACTACAGAAACCCTCTCCTCCCCTTTTTTGCATAAATTCCATTGACATCCAAGGACTGGAGACTCTAGTTAGGATGATGAGTGTGGCATCACAGACTCTAAGCAAAGAAAGAGAGAGTTGAAGGAAGTGTTCATTGTTGGGTCAGATGTATTGGGGAGATCAAGAGAAGTAAGAGCAGAAAGTTGACTTTGGCTATTAGGAGGGTATTAGTGACTTATGTGAGATCAGATTTGGTAGAGTAGGTGGTCAGAAGACCAGTTGCAGCGGGTTAGATAAGTGGTGAGGGAAGGGTGGGGGTGAGTAGAAACTATTCTTTTCAAAACCTTGTCTCAGAAGGAAAAAAGAAGAAAGTTAACTAGAGGAGAATTTAGGGTAGAGAAGGGCTCTTTTGGATTATATGGAAGAGACTTGAGAATATTTTTCTGCTGAGAGGAGGGGTCCAGTAGGAAATAAAAGTGTCAAGATATGGTAGGGAAGAGAGGATGATTCATGAAGCAAGAGTCTAGGGAAATGGGAGGAGAGAAGTTCCAGAGGACAGATGGATGGCAAGCTCTAATATAGTAATGCCCATAGAACTTCTTTTCCAGGTAGGATTGTTGTGGTTTTGTTGTTTGTGTTTGAGTCTCCTTTTTATAGCTTCACTGAATCTTCCTCCTAATTGTCACTGTTGGTTGTGCCTTCCTCAAGCCGCTCTTTATTTGTACTAATTTGCTGCTTCATATTTGCTTCTAACTAGAAAACCAGAAAACCAAGCTTTTCAGGAATGAAGAGTAAATAAACTGAAGGTCTAAAAAGCACTCCCCCCCAACCCCCAAGGGAAGGAGTTTATAAGCTTTGGGAGATCTCTTTTCTGTTCTTAGAATTCCTTTTTTAGGTGCAGTGGTTGGGGGTTGTGTTGAAAACTTCTGGATGTTTTTTATATGTATTTACTATTAAAAATGTCCACTATTACTTCATTTCTCTGTTTTTTTTAATTCTAAAAGCCCTTTCCCTCATTTTAAAAGCTTCTTGGTGATAGATATCCTCAGCTATATATCGTGCATACAAAATCTCTTGAGTTTAAAGATGGATTTTAACTAGAATCTAGAATATTAGTGGGATGGTCAGGACATAAAGTTCTGAATTATAACCACAAAATTGTGCAAGATTAAATATTCTTAGTAGTACCAGGTATTTGTGGTGTGGTCTGTACTGAGGCCTTTTGATTTATTGTGGGTGATGCAGTTCTGCTCTGTGCTTTTTATGGCTAATTATGATTCTTTTCTCTAGAGCTGGATAGTCCTTTTGGTCAAATGAGAAGTGTGGAAATTCTGTAGGTACCTTTAGACTACTCTTCACAAGTCAGAAGTTTGGAGGCTATTTTTTTTTTCTATAATTAGGACATATGCTCAACATTTTAGAATTTACTTAAAAGTGTAGGCTAAATCCAGTAGGTTTCATCTAGATAACATAGTACAGGGAAGTATTTGTATTAAATACAGTTGCTAATCACATGCAGTAGATGCATGTGGGAATTTAAACAGAGCAGATCTGTGGGGTAAATCTCTATCCCACCCAGTCTCTCTTGCTGGTGTTAGGACTGTGTGTTTTTAACAAGTGATTCTGGTAAATAAACACTCAAATGAAAACTACTGGTGTAGGGAATCCAGCCTGTGATTATATCTAACCCAGCCTGAGTCTTCCACTGACTGTAAAAAAAGTATCCATGATTAGAACCTAAATCAGATGAGTACATGCTCAGGTGCTTTTCATAGGGTGATCTTTAAAAACTTTCAGACTTCTGTTTGTTAACAGCTTTATTGAAATATAATTCAAATACCATATAGTTAACACACTGAAGGTGTTTACTGGTTTTTGGCATATTTACAGATATAGGCACCGATCACCATAGTCAATTTTTGTATGTTTTTATCACCTCAAAAAGAAACCTTATACCCTTTAGCTATGACCCACTCTATCCCCTCAGCCCTAAGCCACCACTATAAGGATTTCCCTATTCTGGACTTTCATATGAATGGAATCATGTAGTATATTGTCTTTTGTGACTGGCTTCTTTCAGTTAGCATAGTATTTTCAAGGTTCATCCATGGCATGTGTTAGCACTTCATTCCTTTTTATGGCCAAATAATATTCCATTGTATGGATATAGCACCACATTTTGTTTATCCTTTCATCCACTGATGACATTTAGGTTGTTTCCACCTTTTGGCTATTATGATAATGCTGCTATAAACGTTTGTATACAAAAATGGAATACTATTCAGACATAAAAAAGCATGAAATCATGTCTTTGCAGCAACTTGTTTGGATCTGGAGGTCATTATCTTAAGTGAAACAACTCAGAAACAAAAATACTACATTTTCACTTATAAGTGGGAGCTAAATAATGTGTACTCATGGACATAGAGTGTGGAATGATAGACAATGGAGACTCAGAAGGGTGGGGGATAGGAGAGGGACGAATGATGAGAAATTACTTGATGGGTGCAATGTACATTATTTGGGTGATGAATACACTAAAAACCATGTAACAAAATTATACTCATACCCCATAAATTTATACAGATATTTTAAAAAAATTTATGTACAGGTTTCTGTATGGACATGTTTTCATTTTGGGGGAGCATATACCTAGGAGTGGAATTACCAGGTCATATTGTAACTCCGTTTAAATGAGGAACTGCCAGACTGTTTTCCAAAGCAGCTATACCATCTTACATTCCCACCAGCAGTGTATGAGGGTTCTGATTATTATACATCTTCGTCAATACTTGTTATATCTGACTTTTTTATTTGGGCCATCCTTGTGGGTGTGAAGTATTATCTCACTGCAGATTTTTTTTTTAGATAGGGTCTTGCTGTGTCTCCTGGGCTAGAGTGTAGTGGTGTCATCAGAGCTTACTACAACCTCCAACTCCTGGTCTCATGCGATCCTCCTGCCTCAGCCTCCCAAGTAGCTGGAACTAAGGGCATGTACCACCATGCCTGCCTAATTATTCTATTTTTTGCAGAGGTAGGGTCTTGCTCTTGCTCAGGCTGGTCTTGAACTCCTGGGCTCAAGTAATCCTGTGGCCTCGGCCTCCCAAAGTGCTAGGATTACAGGCATGAGCCACCATGCTGGGCCTCATGGTAGATTTGCATTTCCCTGATGGCTAATGATGTTGAACATTTTTTCATGTGCTTATTGGCCATTTGTATATCTTTCTGAATGTCTATTCAGATCCTTTGCTCATATTTTAATCGAGTTATTTGTCTTTTTATTATTGAGTTGTAAGAGTTCTTTATGTATTCTAGATACAAGTTCCATGTCAGATAAGTGATTTGCAAATATTTTTTCCCATTCTGTGAGTTCTTTTTACTTTCTTTATGGTGACCTTTGAAGTATAAAAGTTTTACATTTTGATGAAGTTCAATTTATCTGTTTTTTTCTTTTGTTGTTCTTGCTTTTGGTGTCATGTCTAAGAATCCTTTGGCAAATCCTAGGTCATGAAGATTTACTACCATGTTTTCTTCTGAGAGTTTTATACTTTTTCTCTTATATTTAGGTCTTTGATCTATTTTGAGTTAATTTTTGTATATGCTGTGAGGTAAGGGTCCAGTTTTATTTGTTTGCATGTGGCTATTCAGGTGTTTCAGTACCATTTGTTCTTTTTAAAAAACTAAACTCAAATTTTATATAAAATGCCTTTTATTTTAAATTTAGATAGTAGATCTTTATAGTGACTTTTTCTACTGTTTGTGTGATTAAGGTTGCTATTAAGACTATAGAAATTTAAACCATCAAAATATTTGGTTTGTAAAAATTACTAGGTTTTTATTTTGTATTCATATGGATCCCATGCCAGAGAGTTGCCCAATTTCCAGGTTGTTTTCCATGCTATTACACTAAGTTTCATACATGAAACTCCAACTCTGTTTTCTTGGGATTTTGGTTGGAAAGAAATATACTTAATGCCCAATTTTCTCTAAATCTCTTCCAGCCATCCCATGGGACATGAAGACTTCCCAGTCTTGGGCTTAATGATTTTAGGCGTTTTTATTTTATTTTATTGCTGGTATCTGTTAGTTTCCATGGTGAGGTTGAGTCAGCACAGTTTCTTTCATTATCGTCACATATGCTAGTGTGTAAAAACTATTCTGTGTTTTATATGGTCATCTTAGTATTTATAAAAGATAAGGAAGGAAATGTTTTCTTCATATTAAATTACATTTAAAGAAGCTGAAAACACTTCTTTCTTTCCACAAGTTAATATTTAGTAATAGCATCCCCTAACCTGCACTGCAGATGACCATTTAAAAGTAGGTCTAGAGGCTGGGAGTGGTGGCTCGTGTCTATAATCCCAGTACTCTGGAAGGCTGAGGCAGGAGGATAACTTGAGCCCAGAGTTTGAGACCAGCCTAGGCCACATGACAAAACCCTGTCTCTACAAAGAAAAAAAAATGAGCTGGGCATGGTGGCACATGCCTGTAATCCTAGCTACTTGAGAGGCTAAGGTGGGAGGATCACTTGAGCCCAGGAGTTTGAGGCTGCAGTGAGCTATGACTGCGCCACTGCACTCCAGCCTGGGTGACAGAGTGAGACTTTGTCTCAAAAAAAGAAAAAAAAAAGTAGAGCTATGATGAGCAGAAAATTTCTTCTCTTCAAAAAGAAAGAAGTAAGAACAACCAGCATTTACTGAGCTCTTACTCTGTGCCAGGCACTGTTCTGAGCTCTTTATAGGTATTATCTGATTAAATCCTCATAACAACCCTCTGAGGATATGTACTATTACCATCCTCATTTTACAGTTGAGGATATTGAGGCACAGATAATGGGTAGTAGAACAGGATTAGAATCCAGGAAGTTCTGATTTCAGTGCCCATTGCCTTAACAGTACATACCAAAGATTGGCCTGTCTTTTCTTCTTGTTTTAAATTGCAGTCTGGAATGCCATGTCACTTTTAATAGGTCTAGGAAAGAGGAGCCAGAAAATACACCTAAAGTACCCTGTTTTGTTTTTTCCTGTTAAAGCTCAGGCTTATTCTCTATTAACTCTCATTAAACAATTCTATAATGACAATATCCAAAATGTACAAAAATCTCCATGCATGTTCCAAGGCGTTTTGGTGTGTTATTTAATGTATTCTATGGTAATAGCTTGCATTTATAACACTAAATTACTGGTCCCAGGTACCATATTGTTAACAAAATAGCATCCAAAGGGATATTATCAAGTAAAATAGGTGGCCCCACAATAATACAAGCTGCATAATGTTGAAGAAACAACACTGACCTGATGGAAGAGCCATTCATCTGGCTTTGCTAACATTTAACTCTGGCCCTGGCCTGTGTCTTCATCTACCTAGGCTTAGTTTTCTCATCTGAGAAATAGAGTTGAATCTCTAAGGTCCTTTCCAGCTTTAGCATTTAAAGATACTACATAATCTTGGTAAAGTGACTTCAGAACTGTAGACTAGAAGTTGAAGGAGTGCTATGATTGGGTTTTGTTTCTTGGATTTTATGGTAATTATTGGAAGGCATACAGAGCAGGCTGAGAGAGAATTCTGTTAACTGACCTTTGGATCCATGCAGTAGAAACCTCTGTCCCTGCACAGGAAATATAATTTACATGCTATGTCTTGGAAATGTATTTTTAGATGCTCTTAGTGTTGTGTTAAGGATTTGCCCAGAAGCTGTTCAAGGCTTAAATATATATTCTGTTATGAGTTAATGTATTACTGATTAAAATTAGGTTTTCAGAAATGTGGTTTTTAAATCATTCTTAAAAATGGACCTTTTGGTACAGGGTAGGAATAGGAAGGCAGGTGGGGATTGAAGGACAACTTAGGATCCAGATTTAGTTTTGGCCTAGGAAAATGGCAGTGGTTTCTAGTATATGCTTCCTTGTTTATTTTTTTGTATTATGTGACCAATACACCCTTAATAATAATAGTAGCTGTCACTTAGAATGCCTACTGTGCCTGGCAGCACTTTGACAAGAAATCTGTAAAACTTTAATGAAAGCTATGACAGATGTAAAAGAAACCCTGAGTAAATAGAGATCTATGCATGTTACCTAAAAGGAAGACTTAATATTGCAAAAATACCTTTTCTACCCAAATTAATTTCTGCATAGACTTCAATTCCCAACAGGCTTTCTCTTGAAACTTGGTAAGATGATTCTAAAATTCATGTGGAAGAGAAAATGCTCAAGAATTGCAGATATTTTTAAATAAGAGAGTGAGAGGGGACGTGCCATATATATATATATATAATATTATATATTATAAGCCATTACTAAAGCAGTATAGATTACTGGAACAGGTATATTAATAGATCTATATGTACATAGGGATTTACTATATGATAGGGATGGTGTTTCAAATCAGTGAGGACAGGAAGAACTACAATTGGAATTTCCATATGGAAAAAAAGTAGAGCCCTACATTAGACCAATCTCAAAAATAAACCTCAAACAGATTATAGAACCAAACATTTTTTAAATATATAAAGTTATTAGAAGAAAAATATAGGAAAGTATGTTTATGACTTTGGAGGAGGAAAGACCTTTTTAAATAAGTCACAAAACACAAAAGACCTGAAAGATTACTAAATTTGACTGTATCAAAATATAAAAATTTAATATAATAAACAACACTGTAATTACACTAGAAAACAAGCAATTGTGTGTTGCAAAGACAATCATTGTAGCATTGTTTGTTATAGGGAAATAAGACAAAAACCAAACAAAAAACAACCTAAATATCTATTAATAGGAAATGCTTAAATAAATTCTGGAACACTATGCAGTGCTTAAGAAGAATGGGATAAATCTGAATGAACTGGCCATGTGTGGTGGCTCACGCCTGTAATCCTAGCACTCTAGGAGGCCCAGGTGGGAGGATTGCTTGAGCTCAGGAGTTTGAGACCAGCCTAAGCAAGAGCGAGACCCCGTCTCTACTAAAAATAGAAAGAAATTAATTGGCCAACTAAAAAAATATAAAAAAAATTAGCTGGGCATGGTGACGCATGCATGTAGTCCCAGCTACTCAGGAGGCTGAGGCAGGAGGATCCCTTGAGCCCAGGAGTTTGAGGTTGCTGTGAGCCAGGCTGATGCCGCAGCACTCTAGCCAGGGCAACAGAGCGAGACTCTGTCTCAGAAAAAAAAAAAGAAAGAAAGAAAAGTCAATAGAGCTGGGTGTGGTGGTGCATGCTTATAGTCCCAGTTACTAAGGAGGCTGAGGTAGAAGGATCACTTGAGCCCAGGAGTTCAAGGTTGTAGTGTACCATTGTGGTGCCTGTGAATAGCCACTGCACTCCAGCCTGGGCAAACATAGTGAGACCCTCTTTTAGAAAAAAGAGAAAAAGAAAATGTTGTCAATAGAAATTACCAAAATTACCAAAGAGTCTTCCTTCAGGGTTTGTAGTTGTATTAGAGTGTGAACTGCCTTTAATTTTTGTAGTGGATTCTTAAAGAGAAAATGAAAATAATTTTACTTATTTTCTTAACCATAAGTTTCATCTACTTCAGAGAATGCACATGCTTCTAAAGGCAAGTGAGAGGTGTTTTTTCCTCCTGACAGCTATCAATTCCTTGATTGTGAATATCAGCTGAATGTCCTACAATTCAATTCAATTCTGACACTAACTACCTGGAGTCAGCTTCAGAGTCCACAGGTTTAAGGGCTCAGTTCTGCAGACTTCCCTCACTTCAGACATCAACATTTCTGTCTAACTTGGCTGCAATGTTGGGGGTTCGCACAACCCCTGTCCTCAGGCTCAATAATTTGCTAGAATGTCGCACAGAACTCAGGAAAGCACTTTAGTTAGTGCTACCAATTTATTATAAATATAACTCAGGAACAGCTAAATGGAAGAGATGTATAGGGCAAAATATGGGGGTAGGGGTATGGAGCTTCCATGTCCTCTCCAGATATGCCACCCTCCCAGCACCTTTATGTTTCACCAATTTGGAAGCTCTCTGAACTCCTTCATTTAAGGTTTTTATTGAGGCTTCATTATATAGGTATGATTGATTAAACCATTGGCCATTGGTGATTAGCTTGATCTCCAGCCTCTCTACACACCCGCTCCCAGGTTGGGGGTGGGGCTGAAAGTTACAAGTTTCTAGTCAAGGTTTGGTTTTTCTGGTGACCAGCCCCATCCTAAAGCTATCTAAAGACCAGCCAAGAGAGGCTTCATTAGAATAAAAAATGTTCCTATCACCCTTATCACTCAGGAAATTCCAAGGATTTAAGGATGTCTGTGTCAGGAACTAGCCAAATATCTTTTTATGATACCACAGCAAGAAAGCCTAGTCTTTGGTTAATAGGAGTTGAAAGTTAGTTCCTGTTTGATAGAAAAACAAGAGTTTAGTGGTAGACCTTCTTTCATAATTCCCTAAAGGTTGAGTAAGACTTTGTGAAGTAAAGAAAGGGGAAGAACTGCAAAGGCATGGGAGCCAAAGATACTTAGATAAGCGCAGATAAATTAAATATTCTAGATAAAGCACTTGATAGGAGGAAGAGGGAGATGTTAGATTAGAGAGCTAAGTAGATAGGAGCCAAGTCCTGGAGGGCCTTTTATGCCTTGGTGAGAAATTTAGACTTTAGCCTATATTTTCAAGTTTAAGATTGCATCGGAATCCCTTGGAAAGTATGGAAAAATGCAGATTGGCGTGGAATATGCATTTTTACAAGCACCCTCAAGCAACTCTGATATACAAAACACCGCTTTTGGCAATGAAGAGCATAAAAGTTTTTATGTAGAGAAGTAAGGTCAGAATTACCATGTTTCCCCGAAAATAAGACAGGATCTTATATTTATTTTTCCTCAAGAAGGTACCCTAGGGCTTATTTTCAGGGGATGTATTATTTTTTTAAGTACGGTACAACAATCTACATTTATTCAAATATAGTTAAGTTGTCTTCTTCTGGAACATCATCATAACTCTCCAAACCCCGAATTCCATCCGGAATTTCTTGCGACTCTATCTCCTTTAGAACCATTGGCCCCAATCTCTCATGTCTAACAATAGAGCTCTCATGGGGCAGATGGGAAGGGCTGCTGGTCTTCTTTACTGCTCCACGACGAAATGCATGGGTTGTGCAGATACACTGCGTAGCCATGCCCATCACTAGGTCTTATTTTCGGGGTAGGACTTATATTGCACAAATGCTTAGAAATCCTGCTAGGGCTTATTTTATGGGTAGGTCTTATTTTTGGGGAAACACGGTACAGTTTAGGGTGGATCATTGCAGTTGCCAAATCCTAGAACTGACAAAGACTCAAACTAAGGCAATTGTGTTTAAGATAGGATGAGATAGATTAGAGAAATATATAGAAAGTAAAATGGTAGAGGCCTGATGATGGTTAAGAGGTGAGTTAGAGGGAGAAGAGTAACTATCAAAGATTTTGAGCTTGGTTGAGCTGAGTATGGTGGATGTCATTAACAAAAAATACAAGAAGTAAAACTTTTGGTGGGAAGAAGATGAGTTCATTTGTGGACATGTTGAGTGTGTAATCCTGTGGAATACGTAGGCAAATATGTTCCTGTTAGTCAGTAGGATAGCCAAGAGGACTGAGGATGAAAACTTAGATGTAATAAATGTGTAGGCTTTTGTTGAAACTCTGAGAGTGATGAGATCACTGAGGAATGCCCAAGGACAGAACCCTGAGAACCCCCATATTTAAGGGGTAAAAGTAGAACAGGACTGAAAAGGAACCACCAGAAAGCAATTTGTGGAAGACCAGTAGAGAATAGTATGCAAAAAGTTTTAGAAAGGAGTGAATGTTCCAATTTTGTCAAGAGCAGCTGAGAAATTCAATAAGACAAAGAAAAGTGTTAGAATTAGTAATATGGAAGCTACCAGTGACTTTGGCTAGAGTAGTTTCAGTGGAGAGGTGAGACAGAGAAGTCTGATTGCTGTAGATTGAAGAGGGAATGGATCAAATAGAAATAGTGAATATAGAATCTTCCCTTTCAGAAGTATTCCTATAAATGGAAGGAGGAAAAGGATTGTATTTAGATGGAGGAATACAGGGTCAAATGAAGATTTGTCTGGTTTTAAAGTATGCAATAGATTTGAAAATTTTTATGTTGAGGGAAATAAACCAAAGGAATGGGGCTGGAGGAAGAGATAGACGATAAAAGTGAGAGAGGAGATAATTGATGGGACCAGGTCCCAGAGGAGGGGGTCTAGAGTCTGGAACAGGAGAAGTTAGCCTGAAGCAGGAAGAAAGTTAACTCATCCTCTGTGATTTAAATATCGATTTCCTGTTATGGTTGGATCTTACTAAACAGGATGACATTCTTTTTCTTTATTCCTAGGAGAACTTAAAATATCTCCAATGTGTAGTTTTATCATTGTACATAAGTTGTACATAAGTAAAAATTTCTTTATAAAATATAATATTTGGATATTATAGTATGTCATGTATAATTAGTTCACTAATCTGTTATCTTGACTACTGTAAAACATAGCTAAAACCTTTCTGAAACATTATAGGAAAATGTATCTTCTGTTTCTTTTCGAATTTATCCTTTCTTTTTACAGTTGTTTAACACAGTGGGCACCCGGTAAAATGACAACTAACATAGGATTTGGAATATGTTTGAATTACAAAGATATGCACAAAATATAAAAGGTATTCATCATTCAGGATTTTCATTTCTTGAATTTATTAACTCTATGAATAAGTGCCTTTTGTTGTTGTACCAGAATCCAACTTGTCACTAGACATAAGTATTATTTTTCTTTTCTTTTCTTTCCTTTTTTTTTTGAGACAGAGTCTCGCTCTGTTGCCCGGGCTAGAGTGCTGCGGTGTCAGCCTGGCTCACAGCAACTTCAAACTCCTGGGCTCAAGGGATCCTCCTGCCTCAGCCTCCCGAGTAGCTGGGACTACAGGCATGCACCACCATGCCCGGCTCATTTTTTCTATATATTCTTAGTTGGCCAATTAATTTCTTTCTATTTTTTAGTAGAGATGGGGTCTTGCTCTTGCTTAGGCTGGTTTTGAACTCCTGACCTTGAGTGATCCTCCCGCCTGGGCCTCCCAGAGTCCTAGGATTACAGGCGTGAGCCACCAGGCCCGGTCTCTTCTACACATCTTAACTAGCCAATTATGCAGTTTGTTTCCCAGTGGAGATGTTTAAATTTTTTTTTTCTCCTTGAAGCCTTTAAAAATTTGAGTTCATTTTACAGTTTTTAGGGAATTTTTAAGTTCTATTTTCACTTCCGAGGTATACTTTTCATAATTATTTAATTATTAATAAAGTAATTGAGAAAATAGGCTCTACATATGGTTCACAATTCCCTAATTCCATTTAATATAAAGATTTTATTTCTTTTTTCCATTTTAAAACTATTCTTTGGTGGCTGACTGATAATAAACTTAATTTATAGCTACTATAACTGAGATTTGGGAAATCTTCAATACTTTACATGTGTGTAGATGTTGGCAGTGTATCAAATTCTAGATCTTAGTCTTTAGTTCTTTAAAAAAATCTTTAATCGTTTAATACTTTGTTCTTACATTCCGTTTGCGATCACTGGTTACACATTCGTATTTGAAGACATTAATCACAACTCGAAATATATAATGGACATGTGGATACTATGTATATTTTAGACTTCCTTATATAGTGAAATATATTATTCAGAACTCAATGTGGTCATTTTTAGTTTGATATAAATATTTTTCTGAAAGGAAGGAATTGAGCTATAAGTGGATTATTGTGAGATGTACTGTTTGGTCCTTTGGGCTCTAGACTTAGATCTAGCCCTGGCACTATTAATAATTGGCTTTATAACCTTGAGCAAATCACTTACCTTGGTGTTTTTATAAAATGTCCTACCTAAAGAATATAATTAATATGAAAGTATTACTCAAATATGAGGTAATATTATTAGGGAGAAGAAAAAACCTTGGCCTTTGAGATTTGGGATAGTAGGGAAATAACTTCTTTGATTAAATAAACTCAGCATATGCTATTAGAGAAATCAGCACAGTGTAAAGCAAGAGTCAGAACTCACTTGCCTGCCAGAGCCAGGCAGGTAGCATGAATATATGCATTGGGCCTGTATAAGACTTAGAAAATGGTTGGAGCCTGTGACAAATCAGTCTCTGTATATCTCTTGCCTAAAAAATTTCAGACTAATTTAAAAAGTACTATGAGAGCTATACAGAACAGTTCTACAGGCAGGATTCTTCCTGTAAGCTTCTGGTCTTCAGCCTCTCTGATTTAAACAAAACAATGTTGGAACAGAAATAGAAGTCCTAGGTCTACCGTTAACTAGCGGAGCAATCTTGGGCAGATCATTCTCTCTCTCTCTCACCCTCAGTTCCCTCATCTGTGTGAGGTAAACTAAACCTATCTGTAATGTCCTTCCAGTTTCTGAGAATTACTTTCTTTTATGTTAAGAATTAGCTTATGTTCTGGTGTCATCAAACTAATTCACCTAGGTGTATTTTCTGTCTTACTATTAATATTTCATCTCTCAGGCAATTGCTGTGTCTTACCTCTGTTGTTAGCTCAATAAGGTTAGGACACAGATAAGAAGGCCAAAGAATTCTATGATATTTTGAGGAATTATCTTAGTTATTTGTTCATCAGATTGGCTAGAGAAAGTTCTGGCTTATGCAAGATTTATTAAGGAGAAAATGTAATGTGTAAAATTATTTTCTACCTTTTAAAATTCAGGAAAAGAAACTTCCTCTGGGTATATTACTCCTTTGTAAGTGTTAATCACTCTTCACAAAATCCCAATCAGGGAGAAGGGTAATTAATATTAGCTCCATTTTATAGTTTAGAAATGAGAAGTATCTCAATGTTTATGAGTTAAGTGGGCTGTATTAATAACAGAATCCTGGACTCTCCAGGATGAAGCCTGGACTCCATTTAGCCTCCTTACACTATTCAACCCACTGCCTCCACCCTCCACTGCACTCTCCTCACATTTCTGTATGTCCAAATCTTCTGTGTGTTAAGGCCCAGTTGAAATACCTCACTTCCACAAAGCCCTCCCTAATCCTTGAGCAGAAGGTCACCTTTCTACATGGTAATTATATTTTCCTTCCAGTACTAAACTGAGGGTTACTTAAGAGTGAAACCTACATTTGATTCATATTTTTATACTGTTCAGCAGAGTGTCCTATATATAACAGGCACTCAATGATGTCTGATGGCCAGCTAGCCAGATGGATAATTGGTGGATGAAGAAATGAATGATTGAATGACTAGAAGGCTCTTTATCCTAGAGGCATGTGCATACAATATATTAATATTGTCTTTGTAGTTGGTTTGCTCTTATTTTGGGGATTCTCATGAGCAAATTATTTTGTAACAAATTTTTAAAAACATCCTTCATCTTTCTAACATTCTATTCTCTTACATCTTTAGTTGTCAAAATTTAGTATACCCAGCATTTTATTTGTGGCATTGCTTTCACCAGCTTAATTTTCATGAGCCTTGGCTGGGACTTGGAAACATTGCATTTTGTTTTGATGATTTTCTGATGGGCCAGAGGCCTCAAATGGATGTCACATGCTGTTGGAGCAGATCTAACAAAGAAAAAGACTGACAGTTGATCTTCTTTGTTTCAAGTAGTCTGTTTTCTCTTTCTCTCTCTTTCTTTCTCCCCCCCCCCTCATATGTTAGGTTTAGTGTGATTCCGGAAGTGTTTTTTAACTTTAAGGATGAGTTGTAATTTCCTTTCTAATATCCATTTATTCACAATAGCATGTAGTAGGTACTCAATTAATATTGGAGTGAATGAGAAAATGAACAGCATGTTGATTTTAATAAATGTACAGCTCTACTGGGGGATGTTGGTGATGGGGGAGGCTATACATGTGTGGAGGCAGGGGATATATGGGAAATATGTGTGCCTTCTGTTCAATTTTGCTGTGAACCTAAAACTGCTCTAAAAAATAAAGTTTATTTAAAAAAAGAACAGCAGAAAGCACTGTAGCAAAGTAGAAACAGCATGCACCTCTGAGTAAGAAAAACTGACGTTTGAATACTGATTCTACCTCTTATACTTACCTTGGATAAATTGCATGGCTGAGACTGTATATATGTATAATATAGAAATTATAATACTTAACCTATATTATGGATTTTTCAATATTCTTTAAAATATTTGTCAACATTCTGATTTTTTTGTTTGAAAAATGTAGTCATCATATTTTAGTTGTTAGACTTCTCACCATGGAATTTTAAAACTATATATTTAGACACATTTTTAAAAATAAAATGTACAGACATGAGATTTAGGGAAAATCATGTAATTTAGCCACCAATTTGTATAATTATTAAAAGTAACACCAAATGCTTTATTTGCTAAGATTTCCTGTGACTGACATGAGAAAATCAACCAATCTTGAGCCAGACCTTTTCAGTTGTTCACTTGCTGCTTTGAGCTTGTTTCTCTTCCTATCCATTTTTGATAAAGCTCAGAAAATTAAAAATTTGAGATCTTGAGTTTTATATTGTATCGTTATTAGTTATAATCAGCATATATTTAGTAGGATATAGCTGGATCTTCTCTTATTTTTTTTTTTGTATATGCCTTATACTAATTTATGACTAGTAACTCATTTAATATGGAATATCTTCTATAGTAGAAATCTGGAAGTATGAATGCTGAGTAAGGTAACAAGGGAGATTTGCAATTTATATTTTTTGATCTTCTATTTGTTTCCATATGTTTCTCCAATTTTAAAAAAATTTTCATTCATTGCTTTATTCATTCTAAACATATTTATTGAGAATCTATGTGTCATACATTGTGCTAGGTAGTAAGTATGCATTGATGAATAAAGCAGACATAATTTCTTCCTTCATGAAGCCTATTCTATATAGTAGTAAAGATAGAATTAAGCATGTACACAAATTTGTAATTATAAATTGTGATAATTCTATGACTAAAACAAATAGGTAACAGTACTTAGATTGGATATTAGGAAAGGCCTCCTTTAAGGAGTCATACTTAATGATGTTTGAAGAATGAGTAGCCATAGGAAAAAAGGAAGAGTAGTAGTCTAAACAAAAGGCATATTCAAAGGCCCTGAGGTAGGAGAGAGTTTGGCATGTTTGAGAAGCTGAGGAGAGGCCAATGTGGCTGGATCATAATGCAGTGGGGCTGAATGAGGAAACTAGAGAGGTAGGCAAGGGCCAGATCACGGGAGGCTTTACAGAGTATAGCAGGAATTTTGGATTTTTTCCTCCAAGAACTATGGGAAAATCATTGAAAGATTTTCAACATGGGAGTGACCATATTTTTGCTTCCAAAAAATTCCTTGGGCTGCTGTGTGGAGAATAGATTGTAGGAGATAAGGGTGGAAGGAAGGAGCCCAGTAGGGAGGCAATTGCAGGTGAGAGGTGATACATGGAGATGATAAGAATTAGATTTAAGACATATTTTGGAGACAGAACCTGCAGGGCTTACTGATAAGTTGAATAGGAGGCTTGAGGCAAAGGAATAAGTCAAGGAATGATTCCAGATTTCTGATTAGAGCAATTGTCGTGTATGTTTGCACTGTTTTCTGAGATAAGAAATACTAGGCCAGGGCAGATTTAGGGGTGGGAGTGAAAGTTGGAATGGGGAGTATAGTTCTGACATCGGACATGGTAAGTTTCAGATGACTGTGAGACTCCCAGTGGAGAAAACAAATAGTTGAATACATGATTTTGGAGTTTAGAGAAGAGGTTTGTGCTAGGGATATACAGATAATCCCCAACTTACCATGGTTCAACTTAATGATTTCTTGACTGTGTAATGGGTTTATCAGGACGTAGACTCATCCTAAGTCAAGGAGCATCTGTACATTTGGGAGCAATTAGCAAACAGTTGATGTTTAAAGTCCTGGGACTAATAAGATCACTTAGAGGGAGAGTTAGAGATTGAGAGAGAAAGAGAGAAGAGGGCCCAGGGCCAACTCCTTAATCTTTTGAGATTCTGTAACATTATGATTAACTTAATTTTCTGACCGATGTTATCTGACAATCAGAGAAAATTCTATATCTCTCTCTTCTCTTTTCACGGTTCATAAAGACAATAAATAAAACAAACACAACTATAATTTTTTTTTTAGTTAAACATGTTAATCTGAAGATCCCTTTTTAATAAAACATCTTTAGTATATTCATAAAATTTTCTGAAAACCAGTCATTATTTTGAACACTTCTTTTTTAAGTAGATATATTAATAGATATGGAAAGGGGAATAAACTATACCAAATACTAAATTTCCCAGGAACTTTTCCTAGAAGCTTGTTTATTATAAACCAATCAGTCAGTCATTGATAGCAGTTTCGGTTCTTGTCCATAATCTCTTCAAAAAACAGAATGGAAAACAGAAGGGAGCTTTCCCTTGGATTGGGTTTCCAATTAATTTATTTTTACTTTGTTCAGGTTCAATGTCCTATACTAATAGTAGAAGTTGGTTGAAGTTGAAAACAAAGGTAGGTGATGGCGATAAAGTTGGACTTTTCTTCTGGATATGTGACTTTGTTGTCTTTTTTTTTCACTCGGGATGTTTTTGAGCTATTTGTACATTTTAAAGCTTTTTTATTTAAAAAGTTATATTAAAAGCCATCTTACCCAATTCTATTTCTCTTGGGGTTTTTTAGGTAATCCATAAGTACCTATGGATATTTTGTTTTGCTTGCATGTTGGTTTGCTTGCTTGTTTCATTAACCCTGCCTGTAGTTCTAAAATTCATCAAAATTAATTTTTAAAATTCTTCTTTCTAACATGAGGCATTTCAGAGTCCTATTACTCTCACTTTACTGTGCCAAAAAAATACATATCAGGATAAGCCCTTCTTCTGTATTCCATATCACCATGTTAAGAGAGCACTAGTACCCCTGCCTTCTTTAGTTATTATTCCTGTACCTACCTAACCTTTTGTAAATATCATTAAACTCTTCTGGGAGAGGGAGATTTCTTTCTTTTTTAATGTAGCCTCTAGGCTTAGGAATACACATTGATTTGTATTATTACTATTGTTTTGTTTCTTAGATGAGATCCAAGAGTTCATGCTGATGTTGTAGTGTGCTGTTACGACCAGTGGGTACTAATAGTCAACCAATTCCATAAGATGCTTAAAGGAACATAAAGCTGTAAACACTCTGTTTTCAAGAATTAGAGCTGAAATTAGTTTAAAACCAACATGTGCATAATACAAAAGAAATAATTTTATTCTTCCATAATGTCAAAAACCAAAGAGCAAGCATAATGTCTGTGTACCACTGCTTTCCATCAGTGTTTTTCTGTTTAAAAAAATCAGCTGGGCATGGTGGCGCATGCCTGTAGTCCCAGCTACTTGGGAGGCTGAGACAGAAAGATCGCTGGAGTCCAGGAGTTTGAGGTTGCTGTGAGCTAAGCTGACGCCACGGCACTCTAGCCCAGGCAACAGAGTGACACTCTGTCTCAAAAAAAAAAAAAAAAAAAAATTTAAAATCAATAAAGGCTCACACCTGTAATCCCAACACTTTGGGAGGCTGAGGCTAGAGGATTGCTTGAGGCCAGGAGTTCCAGACCAGCCTGGGCAACATAGCAAGACCCCGTCAAAATTTTAAAAATTAAAAAAATCAATAGGTTTATTAAAGGATTTGGCTAAAATAAGAGTCTTCCCTGTGTTTTACTAAGTAATCCATTTCAGTGTGCTACAATTTAACTATTTACTTGTTGAACATTTGGGCTGTAATATATATATTATATAGCATATATATGCTTTCTTATATATATGATATATTATTAAGTATACATATAAAATTCTATAGGGAATATTTTATGTGTAAATATTTATACACATCTTTGATTATTTGTTTAAAATAAATGCTATAATTTACTAAGTCTAAGGTAATGAATATCTTAAGACTTTTGATATAATGTCATATTACTTTTTAGAAAAAAATTTACCACTTTATACTCCCAGCCATTAGTGTGTGAGTTCCTCTTTCTCTTTTCCTAGCTTTGGAAACACTTATAGTCTCATATCTTTTCCAATCTGAAAGATGAAAATTATAGCTTATTTTATTTTACATTTTTGATTAAATAACTAAGTAGGACATGTTTATTTTCTGATTTCTTTTTAAGATGTCAAATGAATCAGAAAGCTCTAATATAGATAGACAGAACAATATATCTTTATTCCACCCTGGCATGAAAAGGAATTGCCTACAAATGGCTGCAAGAGTATATTTTCAAATCTTGCTATCTTGAGAGACTAGATGTAACTTTCAAATCTGCTATGAATATCTCAAGCTCTAACCAGTGTTTAGTAGGATATTAACATTCTGAATTCAATGTTCCAGAACATAAATTTACTAGTTCTCTGAATACACTTGAACACAAATGGAAAATTCAACAGCCCTACTTCAGTGATTTGCTTACAGTCCACCAATGGGCAAAATGCAAGCAAGACTGCCAGCTGCTCTACATCTGCAAACATTTGTGCAGAACTAATTTTAATAGCAGATGTTGGGGGAAAAAAAAAACTGCAGCCTCCCCTCTGAGAAAGTTGAAAGTTGGACCTATCTCGTGACTTCTCAGATGCCCCATAACCCTGTAGCCAGAGTTTCATTCCTAAAATACCATATTTTGCTTTCTTTCCTTCTCATGTGAGAAGTTTTAGAAATGCTTAAGGGAATCTAACAACTTGAGAAAGTCTTAATACTGCTTCAGTGGGCCCCATATGATGTTGCCATGTATAGAAGATTCATTGTCTACAATTAGAGTTCCCCCATGAAAGATTCCATTCTGACCTTTATGGTGTGCAGACTTCATTTGTATTTTATCCATCTAAAAGAAAGCCTGTTTATTTGTTTTGTATTGAGGTAAAAGTTGTAGGTCATGAAGAGAAACTTTAAGAGAAAACTATTATTTTTTATCAAATAGACAAAGAAGACATGGTAATTCCAGTAGAAATTTGCTGAATCAAATGATGTAACATACAGATTTCGGTTTTTATGATACCAGCATTCTAGGTCTCCAAAGAAGCTCACACAGGCCCCAATAGATAACATTGTGACATTTGTCAATATACTCGCTTACATGTCAGAGTTTAATCAAATCTGGTTCTTTCTGGGACTTGCTTACTACTGAAAAGCTAAATAAATTCTTTTGTTGTTATTTTATTTTTAAATTTATTTTTTTAACTTTTTAAACCTAGGCAATGTATTCACAAGGTTCAAAAGTCAAAAACTTATAAAAGGGTATATAGTTGAAACCTTCCTCTTATTTCCGTCCCTTGACCATCAAATTCTTTTCACAATGAATGTCATTAGTTTTCTGTCTCTTTCTAGAAGCACTCTATGCATAGACATGAAATATGTGTGTGTGTAGATGCATTTCCCCTTTTTTACACTAATGGTAGGATACTGTATATAGTATTCTATACCTTCTTTTCACTTAGTCTGACTTAGAAATATTTCTATATTAGTACATGAAGATATTCCTTGTTTTTATTTATTTCTAGATAGAATTCCATTTTTTAAATGTACCATAATGTATTTAACTAGTCTTTCAGGCTTTTGTTATTATAATAAACACAGTGAGTAACATTGGGAAAATGTCATTTCATACAATTATGATCAATTCTTAGAAATGGAGTTGCTGGTCCAAAGGGAATAGTTTTATTTTTAATAGACATGCTGTTAATAAAAGCAGACCTGAAAAAAATAGTGCTAATGTCCCATGCAAGAAGTCCATGCCTAAGCTCCAGATTTCTCTCTAGGATCAGGCCAATGATTATCATAAACTCCTGTGCTTTAGTATCTATTTCTATTGCCCATGAACAGTTCTGTTTCACCTCGGGCTTGACTCTTTCCAGAGTTCGACACAGACTGATTTTTGCAGGGTACCATTCTGTGCTTTGCCTCTGTTCCTGAAAAAAAGCCACTGTGAAAAGCAACTTATCTTTTTCTGTAAGTTCCTATTAGAGGAACTCCTTTCTATTACAGTAATCAGGTCTTGTTCACAAGGGTCTCTGCTAATCCCCTGGCCTGAGCAGGGTGACTCTTCCCTATGGCTTATGATCCTTCTTCATCTTTCCTTGATGCTTTCCCATTTTTGGTCTGTAGTCTCCTTGCTCTTGTCAGTTGGGGCTAAATTCTTGTCCTGGCTCTTCCCTTTGGCCTAAAGCTTAGGGACCCGCGACCCAAGGTGTTTTCCTTTGGCTTCTGTAAGAAACCTGGGAAGCTGCAGTGGCCCCAATGGAAAAACTCTGGAGATGCGACTGTGAGACCTTAGAAGCCAAGCTAACTGAGGCAAAGGGCACTGCAAGGGGAGAGCTCGGTGGCCATCTCTGGAGCCCTACCTCAAATTTGAGCTTTGACTAACCATCAGGCTGCTGTTTAAGGCATGGTTGGCTTGGATTTTAGGCAACCAACATTCTTGGTTGTAGGAGGCACTCCTTGGTCGCTGGAGCCTTTAGTTTACTAAAAAGTTCCCTCTTTAGTTTGAGGGAGTTTCTCACCACACTGGCACTCATGACATCTCCCAGTTATGGTTGAGTAGGTAAGACTCCATGGTATTGACCATCCTTCTGGAATCTCTGGCCCTTGAAGCAATTTCAGAATTCATCTCCAAAATCCTTTTCCTAAGGTGGAAACTAACTTAGAAAGATGCCCCATTTCTTTGATGAACTCTTCTCTAGATATTCCTCTGTTCCCTGGCTATGGGGCCTTGCTATTTTATGTCTAGAACCTTTGAGACACTTCTGTCATCTCTTTGTTCATTTCCTGACATTGTTCAACTTGTGGTCAGCTCTGGGCTGCTTCTATTAGCCCTCCATAAAGTCCCACTTTTCCAGGTTATTTTCTATGATGCTGGATGAGAGGGGCTGAAAGTTTGTTTTTTCTCCCCATTCAGAGGAGGAGGGAGGATTTCACAAGCCCTTGACCAATATATGATCGAGATTCTTCTAAGAATTCTATGGTGGGGACTGAATTTTATGTGATCACCTTGTCTTCTACCTGCATGAGGGTTTTCCCCCAAGGAGCATGGCAATCTTACTATGGTGTCAGCCCCTGCATGTGGGTGACTGAGGAGAAAAAGGCAGATTAGGGCAGGATCTGCAATTGGGCTTCTCTCACCTTTAAACAGTTTTATGGATTCAATGATCTTGAGAGGTAGGCCCTACCTCTGCTGTACCCAAAATTGAATATGAGTTTTTAGTACATGTCAAGGGTTTGAATCAGGGAAGGAGAGCCCCAGAGAGGTATTCAGGTGATATTCCCCTCAAATAGTTTTAATGATTGATGTAACTATTTCTCCTGAGAATAGGGAATGAATCTCTTTGAAAGATTATACCTGAGATTTACAGCCTTTCACTCAGCTCCTTCTAGGCAGCCTCTTTCGTCATAATCCAGTTAATCAATTAGAATGCAAAAATGACCTTGCTACAGCATGAGATCTTGTGGTTGGAATGCTATATAGGAAATTAATTGCAAATACAAAATCATCACTCGCTTCTAGTTCAGCCTATTAGTCCTTAATTTTAGGTATCTCTAGCTTTCCTTGCTAATCAACCTAGGTTCTTCATCCAGTATTAGAGCTAAAACTTTCAGTTCTCTTATTTATTAAGGAAGCAATCAGGCTCTTTACTTGCAAGAAAATAGGCCTAATCTTTGGTTCTAAGTAAAAACTATTCTTTTCACAGTCATCTGAAACCTGACTTGGTAGCGTCTCAGGATTCTATCTCAGTAACAGCAATCTTTCTGCACTTGTCTTTCTTTCCTTGTGTGCATCCCCAGACAAATGTCCAAGGGAGGCTTTTCTCTTCTTACTTAGTGTCTTGTCTTCAAATTTCTCTTGCTTTATAAAGTCCCCTGGTTTCTCTAAAATAGCCTTCTTTTTGCTTTTAAACCCTCATTTACCAAAGAAATAACAGAGCTCTACCTCTTTGCACACTCTGCAGAAGCATACAGTGATCATATTACATGATATACACATTAGCATCTCTAAAACCCAATTTACTTTCATGGCACAGGTTCCAAATCAAGCTACAAAGAATTTTTAAAGGTGTTTGTATGGCAGGGTTGTGGGATGGTTGTAATTAAACCACAGATAAGTCTCATATATTAGTCTGAGGACAGAAATAAAGAACTAGAATTCTATGGTTTTAAAGACCATGAAGTATGTAGGGTAATTTACCAAGTAAATGGGGGTAAACAAGAATTGTGTGCTTTTAGCACACATAAGGTTAAGCTTGCAGTACCTCCTTGTTTTGCTAGCCTGCTGTCACCTTATGAAGTTGATAGAACTGATTTTGTAAAAACTCCTACACACATTGTCAGGCTACAATTGCTGCAAATACATACATACATACATACATACATACATACTCCTACACAGAACAAGATGGAGATAAGCAGTTAACTTGTTAATAGCGGAAGCCTAACTCAAAATGGAAAATAATAGAGTATTTCTTTTGCCTTGGTAGGGACAAACCAGCTTCTCTATGGATTATATTTCAATTTTAAGCCACTTAATTAGCAACTAGAGACATAAATCCAAGAGTTTCTCTTTTGTATCTTGAGATTCCAAGTCTAGAAGTTCTGAGATGCTGCTATTTTTTTCTTATAGTTCTTTCTGTGAGCTTTCAGCCAGGATTGAACATCTACCACTGGCTTCCTTGCTTTTCCCTTTCTTTATAAACTTGTTTGTTACTTGTTTATTAACTTGTTCTTTTGTGGATGATTGCTTTTCAAAATCTGCCATGGTACCTAACTTAGTGTGCATGTTACACTGTAGAGGTGTTCATCAAATACAGGCAGTGGCCCTGTATGTAAACTGAATAACCCGTACATATGAATGACTGCTTTTGGATACATTGCCTTCCTTTTGGTGGTTTTGCTATCAATTGTTAGTTTAGGAATCCAAGCATTAGTTAGGAATGTTTCTGTAAGAATATATAATTTAAGATTTACAGATAAATTTCTGAATAATCTTTGTACTGCTTGTTTCCAGTTAATTGATTTTTCTGGACTGTTTTCAAACTCTTCCAGCATAGTCTCCTTTGCTTCCTTATTTCTGATCTATGAAGGCACTAATTTTTAATCACAAATAGACTTTGTTCTAGTTCTCATTGCTGTTTTCTTTTCGGCATTAACTGTGTCTGTCTTTTATATCCTAAATTAAAGACTATATGAAACTGGCTGAGGTGGGAGAATCACTTGGCGCAGGAGTTCCAGG
Source organism: Cheirogaleus medius (assembly GCA_008086735.1). Lineage (NCBI taxonomy): Eukaryota > Metazoa > Chordata > Mammalia > Primates > Cheirogaleidae > Cheirogaleus > Cheirogaleus medius. The sequence goes on along the minus strand of VBSM01003215.1, from coordinate 34,918,393 downwards.
TTACAGTGAGCCATGGCTGGGCCATTGCACTCCAGCCTAGGCAGCAGAATGAGACCCTGTCTCTTTAAAAAAACAAAACAAACAAACAAAAACCCCCAAACCCATTTGGATTCATTGAAATACCTGGTCCTCTTCCCCTTCAAGGAGTGATTTTTTTTTAGAGTAATTCTGATTTCTTCTTGGTATTGATGATTCTTACTTAAACTAGGGTTAAAAGTTCTTCAGAGTTCTGACAAATTATACGGTGCATTTTAACTCTCATGGCAAATTATCCACCAGGGAGAGGTTGAATCCCCAGTCATCCCTTTCCCCTAATACTTCACCATTTTACAGACTTAATATGAAACTGGGTTGTAAAGCTTTCCTACTGTTGTTCCCTAATTTCCAGGTTGAGTTTAATCTGCTGATGTTTTTTCATCTCTTCAATCTCTGATGTTAAAATAATAGTATGATTATGTCTCAGCACAGCAGCAGTGACTTAATTGTGGTGCTATATCAATCTTAAGTTGCAGGAATTACGTCACACTCCTTTTAATTGTAGGCTTACCATTTTAGCATTTTAGACTATTTTGGTATCTGAGTCAAATATGTATAATAGAGAAAACATCTCTTATTTCAATTTGGTTATAGAGAAACTGTTCCTTCAGTGCCTTGAGAAGTCATTGGAATTTAGAAACCTATTGCTTAACTATTTTCATAGGAGTGATGTGATTCCACTATTCTGGATTTTTTTTTCCTTTTTTTAAAATATCAGCATATTATGGGGGTACAAACGTTAAGGTTACATACATTGCCCTCATCTCCCCTACCCCCTGGTCAGAGCTTCAAGCGTGTCCATCTCCCAGACAGTGTGCACTATTCTGGTTTTAATGCAGTAATTTAGGTGCTATCTGCAGAGGCAAATACTTTAAACCAGTGGTTCTGAAACTTTAAAGTATATCTGAATCACCTGAAGGGCTTGTTTAAAAACACATTTCTAGGCCCTACCCCAAGATTTTTATTTGGTAGATCTGAGGTGGGGCTCAAGAATTTGCATTTCTAACAAGTTCTCAGGTGCTGCTGCTGGTCTGGAGACCACACTTTGAGAATCACTGCTTTGAGGATTTTCTCCTATTTCAGAAACATACCCTTTTAGGACAGATGGTTATATTAGAAAAAGGGAACAGAAAAAAATATTTTTTTGTTTTTGTTTTTTACAAGCATGAAATGACGTTTATTAAGGAAGGACAAGATTAGTTTACAGAGCAAGAACAGGTTACGTTCACCACAGAATGATGAGCAGACCCCTTCATAACAAAAGGGGCAGAAAAAAAAATATTAAAAAACCAAACAATCTCAAGGAGATGACAGGGTCTAGTGGATTTTTTTTGAAAAAGTAAATATTCAGATTATCTCTGTGTGAGGGTGTGAATTTGCCACTATAAGTAATGTAGCATTTGTATGGAATCTGACATGCTATCATAAGTGAACATTCAAAGAATGAAAAGAAAAACCTCTAAATCTTATCACTGTTAGTTGCAATAAAAGACTTAGAAGGGGAAGAGGAGGTATAGTGGCAGAGTATGCATGTTGTGTGGACGAGACCTGAATTAAAATCCCTGCTCTGCCACTAATAATGAATGAATTTGGAGTGTATAATCTCACTGGGTTATTTTAGTATTAAATGAGATAATAAATGTGAAGTGCTCTGCTTACAGTAGCTGTCCATCAAGGTTGTTTTCATAGAAGCTGGCCTCCTCAGTTGCTTTTGTATGCTTAGGAATCTTTTCAAACTCCATGAGTGATAAATTTCATCCAAAATCATTAAAAATAATGGGGTCTGAACAATTGCAGCCCTGTGCATGCTATAGAAAAGCAGACTTGGATGATATGGGCCCTGTTCTCCAAGTATACAAGATCTGTTTAGGGAGTTAGGATTCTTTCTGTTGAAAATACCAGAATGCCATATTAAAATGGGGTAAACTGTGACATTTTTAACATAATAAGCCCAGGGGCAAGGCAGTTATCAAGGTTCCGGGTACTTTCCATCTTTTCTGTTCTACTATCTTTGACGTGTTACCTTTTGTCCTTGGACCTCTACTTTCAAAGTAACAAAATTGTCACAGCTCGAGATATTGTATCATTGCACAGCTGCATCTGAAGGCATAGAATCTTTTGTCAAGTCTCCTTTATTAAGGTGGAAAGCCTTTCCCACAAGCCCCTAGCAGACTTGCCCTGAGGTCTTATTGACCAGGATTAGGATATATTGGCCATGTGCTGGGCTCCAGGGAGGCTTAGCTGCAAAGGCAGGTTATCTGGCATTTTTAGCCTGAGTGCTGGGACTGGTAGGTGAGAGATGACTGAATAGACAACAGAGAGAATCTGCCACAAGGAGACAAAACCATGCACAGATTAGAGAATAGTTCTAGGCAATTTGTCATTAGTCTGAATTGTATGCTCTAGGCCAGAAAGGTTGGCAGACTTTTTCTGTTAAGGATCAGATAATAAATATTAAATGTTTACTAGTAGTAAGTAGTAAATATTTTAGGCTTTGCTAGCCACATATGGTATCTCTTACATATTCTTCTTTGCTTTTTTTTTTTTTTTTAAAATAACCCTTTAAAGATGTGAAAGCCGAGGCTGGGCACACTGGCTCGTGACTATAATCCCAGCACTTTGGGAGGCTGAAGTGGGAGGATTGCTTGAGGATGGGTGTTCGAGATCAGCCTGAGCAACATAGTGAGACTCTGTCTCTACAGAAAAAAATTAGCCAGGCGTGGTAGTAGCATGTGCCTATAGTTCTAGCTATTTGGAAGGCTGAGGCAGGAGGATCACTTGAGCCCAGGAATTTGAGGCTATAGTGAGCAATGATTGCATCACTGTACTCTAGCCCAGGCAACAGAGCAAGACCTTGTCTCAAAACAAATTAAAGCAAAAAATTTTTTTAAATATGGAAACCGTTCTTAGCTTGCTGGCCATATAAAAACAGGCCGTGGGCCAGATTTGGCCCACAGGCTATAGTTTGCCAATCCCCCTGCCTACACAATGAAGGCTCAGAGGGGAATTTCCATTTCAGTGAGGCTGTAGTCATCATTTTGAAGCTTCCTGAAATTCTGGAATTTGGTGCTTTGAAGGATGGGTAAGATTTGGACTGAGAAATGTGTTCCTTCTGAAGGGCATAGTGAGTCGAGATACAAGCCTGTGATGCTTACTGTGACACAGCTGTGTATTATATGTAGAGAGTGGAGAGCAGCAATACCTTTGCAAATGAAATGGGCTAATTGCAGAGTTAGGGATTATTGTATCATGAATACCTTGATTGCCCCAGCCACTGACAGGCCAACCTACTAAGTAGCTCTGAGAAATGAAGATGCTCTTTTGGCTTAAAGCTTCCACGTTGACCTGGAGCCCAGGGTAGGCAGTGTTTCATGTAACAGTTGGCTCTTCTAATAGGAGCTGTTGCTACTGTGAGTAATTAAAGGACAAATATATGTTTAGGGGAGTGAAGCCTGTTGGTCTCTTCATTATATCTATATACAAAGATTATAGCTCATCTTTAATTTGTATATTTGTTATTGGCAGCAAGGAAAAATTATAACAACTAATGCTAAATCATTTATTCATTGAACATTTATTGAATGCTTACTGTGTGCCAGGCCCTAGAGATGCAAGTTGAAAAGCTCACAGTCTAGAGGGGGAGAAAGAATCTGAATAGAAATAATTACAGTAGAGTAAGATAAGGATTAGAGAATATATTTTCAGAGCCAGGCACAGTGGCTCATGCCTGTAATCTCAGCTACTCCAGAGGTTGAGGTACGAGGCTCTCTTGAGGCCAAGAGTTTGAAACTGCTACTCCAGCCTGTGCAACACAGTGAGAGAGCGTCTTACAAAAAAAAAAAAAAAAAAAAAAGCCAGATTGTAATGGCTCTCGCCTGTAATACTAACACTTTGGGAGCTGAGGTAGGGGGATCACTTGAGGCCAGGAGTTCAAGACCAGACTGAGCAATATAGCGAAACCATGTCTCTACAAAAAATTAAAAAAAAAAAAATAGCTGGGCACGGTGGCATATACCTGTAGTCCTAGCTACTCAGGAGGCTGAGGCAGGAGGATTGGATGAACCCAGGAATTTGAGGTTGCAGTGAGCTATCATGATGCCACCGTACTCTAGCCTGGGCAAGACCTTGCCTCAAAAAAAGAAAGGAAGAAAAGGAAGGAAGAAAGAAAGGAAGAGAAGAGGGGGAGGGAGGGAAGGAAAGAAGGAAGGAAAAGAAAGGAAAGAAAGGAAGAATAAAGAAAAAGGAAAGAGAGAGAGAAAGAGAAAGAAAGAAAGAAGAAAAGAAAATGTATGTGCAAGGAACTATGGAACTATGGTGAATGCCTAGAAGAAGGAACCACTCAATTTGTCCTGATTTAAACTTTCAAATTGACTCAGTCTAATTATTGCTGTCCTTCTGTATCCATAGAGTATATTCTTTTTTTTTTTCTTTTTTCATCTCTGGAGAGGATGGTGAAAGATTATGTCCTTAATACTAGACAATTAATTTGCAAATCTGTACCGTTGATCACAAAGATGCCTGTGTAAAATACTGTGGTTGGATCAAATTCATATTGTCTCTCCAGAAAAAGCATTTCAAACATTCTGCCGCTGCTACTAAGTTTTTAGGATCCTTTGTATGTACAAGGTATATAACTACAGTGTTATATTTCTCACTGTACAGCACTTAATTTTGTGCTTCCCAACGTATTAGTGTAAATATTGGATTCTAAAAAACAGTTGTTTTCTCCATAAAACCTTCAGAGAAGATTAGGGTGGTAGACCGAATAATGATACCCAAAAGAGTCCTCACCTAATCCCCTGTGATCCTGTGAATATACTATGTTACATGGTAAAGGGGAATTACTAGTCATATACCTTTTTTTTTGAGACAGAGCGTCACTCTGTTTCCCCGGCTAGAGTGCAGTGGCATCAGCTTAGGTCATTGCAACCTCAAACTCCTGGGCTCAAGTGATTCTCCCGCCTCAGCCTCCCAAGTAGCCGGGACTATAGGTGTGTGCCACCACCCTGGCTAATTTTTCTATTTTTTTTGTAGAAACAGGGTCTCACTCTTGCTCAGGCTGGTCTAATCATATACCTTTAAAATAGGATGTTTATCTTGGATTATTGAGGCAGGAGGCAATATAATTAATTATAATTTGTTAAAAGTGGAAGAAGGATACAGAAGAAGAGGTCATATTGATGTGACACGAGAAAAACTCAACCCACCTTTGCTGACTTTGAAGACAGAGGAAGGGGGCCATGAGCCAAGAATACAGACAGCCTCTAGATGCTGGAAAAGTCAAGGAAATGGATTCTTTCTGTATTATTAATAGTTTGTTAGGGATGCCATAACAAGTATCACAGACTGGTAGCTTAAACAACAACAATTTATTTTCTCATAGTTCTGGAGGGTAAAAGTCCAGAATCTTGGCAGGTTGATTTCTTCTGAGGAGGCTGCTCTCCTTTGCTTATAGAAGGCTGTCTTCTCCTTCTTTCTTCACATGGTCTTTCCTCTGGGTGTGTCTGTGTTCTAATCTCTCTCTCTCTCTCTCTCTCTTCATTAAGAGATGAGGTCTCTCCATGTTTCCCAGGCTGGCCTTGAACCCCTGTGCTCAAGTGATCCTCCTGCCTCAATGGGACTACAGGTTCCTGCCACTGAGCCTGGCTCTAATCTCTTCTTATAAGAACACTAGTCATATTGGATTAGGGCCCACCCATATTGGATTGAGGACCATAATTAGGTTACTAAAATCTCATTTTAACTTAATAACTTCTTTTTTTAAATTTATTATTTTACTCTTTTTGAGACAGAGTCTTGCTCTGTTGCCCAGGCTAGAGTGCCATGGCATCAGCCTAGCTCACAGCAACCTCAAACTCCTGGATTCAAGTGATTCTCCTGCCTCAGACTCCTGAGTAGCTGGGACTACAGGCCCAGGCCATCACACCCTGCTAATTTTCCTATTTTTAGTAGAGATGGGGTCTTGCTCTTGCTCAGACTGGTCTCAAACTCCTGAGCTCAAGTGATCCCCCCACCTTGGCCTATCAGAGTGCTAGGATTATAGGCATGAGCCACCTCGCCTGGGCAACTTAATTACTTCTTTAAAGACCCTGTCCAAATATAGTCAACATTTTGAGGTTTGTGGGGATTGTGACTTTAACATATGAATTTGGGGGGACATAATTCAGCCCATAACACTCCCCTAGGTCCTGCAGAAGGAACACAGGTCTGCCAACACTTTGATTTAGGACTCCTGGCCTCTAGACTGTAAAATAATAAATTTATGTTGTTTAAGCCATCAAATTTATAGTATTTAATAATTTGTTACAGCAAATTACAAGAAACTTTTAATCTATGAATAGGAGATAATTAACTTAATTGTGAAACATCTATATAGTGGAATATTATGCAGCAATAAAAATAATGAGATGAATATCCATCAATAGATAAACAAAATGTGATATATACATACAATGGAATATTATTCAGTCTTGAAGGAAATTCTGACACCTGCTACAACATAGATGAATCTTGAGGACATTATGTTAAGTAAGATAATCCAGCCACAAAAAGACAGGTACTATATGATTCCACTTATGAGGTATCTAATTAGTCAAACTCATAGAAATAGACCATGAATGCTGTTTGCCAGTGGTTAGGGGAGGGGGAAAGAAGGAGTTTTATTTATTTATTTATTTATTTATTTATTTTTTGAGACAGAGTCTCACTCTGTTGCCCAGGCTAGAGTGAGTGCCGTGGTGTCAGCCTAGCTCACAGCAACCTCAAACTTTTGGGCTCAAGTAATCCTCCTGCCTTAGCCTCCCTAGTAGCTGGGACTACAGGCATGTGCCACCATGCCCGGCTAATTTTTTCTATATATTTTTTGTTGGCCAATTAATTTCTTTCTATTTTTAGTAGAGACACAATTTCACTCTTGCTCAGGCTGGTTTCGAACTCCTGACCTTGAGCAATCTGCCCGCCTCCACCTCCCAGAGTGCTAGGATTACAGGCATGAGCCACTATGCCCGGCCAGGAGTTTTTAATGGTTATAGTTTCAGTTTTGCAAGATGAAAAAGCTCTAGAGATTGGTTATATTCAATGTAAATATACTTAACACTACTGAACTGTACCTTAAAAATAGTTTACAGTGGTAATTTAAAAAATTTTTTATGTCATGTAGTTTTTTAAAAAAATAGTCAAATGAGATATTAAGCTAATAAGGCAAGAACAGAAAAATAGGTGAAGTATGCTTCCATTTGTATATTTTAGAGAAAGGACATATACACACATAATGCTTGTATCTACACAGAATATCTCTGGAAGGATACCTAAGACACTGATGTAATGATTACTTCTGGGAATGGGATTATTAGAGAACTAGGAGGTAAGAGGATAGGGATGGGAGAAAGACTTAAATACTCTGACATGTTGTGAATTTTGTTTGCCACATGCATGTATTATATATTGAAATAATTGTTTTTAAATGTGTAACTTGATTAGGGACTTCTGAGAGACTTTTTTCAGTTGAATCCTTATGCTATGAAATTGCTTTGTCAATCCAATTACACCTAAGTGTCAGGATATGTCTTGGCCTTCAAAGGATTAAAAGCTCTTGGTGTCAAAGTCATCAGGCTTTAGGATACAGATATGTTTGTTTGATGTCTGATAGTATATTTTCAAAATCCTTAGTTTCTTAAGTATAGCTGCATTGTATTCACACACACACGCAAAGAAAAGAGGTGGAAAGATGGGAAAAAAAAGAATGAGAAAGGAAATAGTAAATGTTTTCTGCTTCTTAAAACCATTTAATCTATAACAGGAGTAGAATAAAAGAGACTTAACAATAGCAACAAGTTTCTACTCTTGTGGGATTATTTCTTAAGACTTCTGCTTGCAAATTGTTAGGTAACTACACAAGTTAGATTTTAACACTCTTCCAAACATCCTTCTTAGTATATGAGTTCATGTACCATAAATTCCATATAAAGATTACATTTTATTACTATAATTGTTCCTTAGAAGCTGTTCTTGATTGAAACTTCTTATTATGTATGAATGTGTTTTCTTACCAATAATTTTAACCTCTGTTTTTCTCCAGACAGTACTTAGCCAAAGGGACATATTTCCACAAAGCCATATACTATCTTTATGGATTCTACATTTACATAAAAAGCAAAAAACTGTTTTTGTAACCTATTGAGTTATCTTTCCTTTTTTGTTTGGTGTTTTAGCTAATTCAGTGCGCAGAAAGGTGCTTAGTATACAGTAGGGGTACAATAAATGGTAATGAATAACTCATTGTGGGCTCAATACTTCTGGGTTATGTAAGGAATAAAATTTTGTCTTTATTTAAAGGTGAAAAACATTAATAATTTAATATAAGCAAAATTTTCCTGGAAGGCAAAAGTTTCTTTGAAAGAGAATTTAAACCCAAATGTGTAAGCCTTTTATTAGTAAGTCTAGGAAAAAGATTATTATTATTAGAAGCACCAGTAATAGTAACAACATCAAAAGCCAAGTCATGCTAAGTGCTTTTCTTTTCTTTCTTTTTTTTTT
>VBSM01003215.1:34890691-34909722 GCA_008086735.1 Cheirogaleus medius | reverse complement strand
TCTCACTGGGGTTAGGTGGTATCTCATTGTGGTTTTGATTTGCATTTCTCTGCTAAGTGCTTTTCTTATGTTGTCTCTTGTATAATCTTTCCAACACCCTATTAGATAGATGTTATTATTGTGGTCATTTTTATGGATGAGGAAATTGAACTCAGAGAAATTAAGGAATGTGTTCAAGATCACATGGCCATTAAATAGCAGAAAGAGGATATGAGCTCAGTTTAGTTTAGTTAAGATTTGAGCTTGGTGCTTCCAATGCAAGAATATGAGTTTGACTTTGTTCTCTTCAGAATTCCTACCAAAAAGGCAAAGAGACATTTAAGAAAAGAAAAGAATGAAGAGAAAAGTAAAAGTCCACCTAGGGAGTGAATTAAGGAAGCATCTTTTATTCCTAGCTTACTAAAAATACTTGAAATAACAAATAACTATTAATTTTATGAAATATCTTTTATCATATATTTAAATAATTTTATAGGTTTTTTTCATTTGACTTAATATACTAAATTGTATTAATAGAGTTCCTAAACATTCATTCTTACATTCTTAGAATAAATCCTATATAGTCATAAACAAGACAGATCATACTACAGAACCCAAGAATAACTCAGGAATTAGAATTACTAGATATTTCAGAAGGCAAAAAAAAGAACGTGAAATATCCTTTGTCTTCCTTTAGGATTTTTAACAATTAATTTAGAACTAAATATTTTGGTTGCAGGTAAATACTTATTCCATGAACCAATTATGTTGTAATGCTGTCAGCATACTTAAATGGATACCTTGTATCCTAATGAATTGTTTCAATTAGTAAGTACACAGTGAAGTGTTAAAATAACTTTAGCAATGTAAGTATGGTTACAGGACCTCTTTCTTGAAAGGTCATTTTGAAAGAGCTAGTGTAAACATGCTGAAATATTTATAAGAATGAAAACTGAAATTCTAACTAGTGTAATTTGCATTAACTTATACTTTTCTCTCTTCGTTTTTATACACTGTGTCAGGGCAAGCCACTTTTGATATGCTTAATATTATGTTATCTCTTGTGGTATGAGCACTTGGGAGAACTGAAAGCAGCTCTGATCTCTACCTTATTAATTCCTTCAAATATTTTATTTATTATTTATTAAGGCTTTATCTTTCCTAATATGACTTCTAGACACTTTCAAGTATTTTGTTAACTGATCTTTTTAAAAGCCAGATGGACAGTTAATGTTACTATTTTTTTCTCCTCTAAAATGCAAGGGAATAAAGGAAGGCATAAGGAATACAGAGATTTTGCATTTGTAGGATTTAAAAATGATTTTAAATATTTGGTTATTTCTGATTATTTTCTAAAAGAGGAAAAGAGAGGGATAATGGCAGATGAGACTTGGTTGTAAAAAGGAAAACCGGCTAGGCCTGGTGGCTCACACCTATAATCCTAGCACTTTCGGAGGCTGACGCTCAAGGATTGCTTGAGCTCAGGAGTTCAAGACCAGCCTGAACAAGTGAGACCCAGTCTCTGCTAAAAATAGAAAAATTAGCCGGGTGTCATGGTGTGTGTCTATAGTCCCAGCTGCTTGGGAGGCTGAGGCAGGAGGATCCCTTGGGCCCAGGAGTTTGAGGTTGAAGTGAGCTACGATGACACCACTGTACTCTACCCAGGGTGACAGAGTGAGACTGTCTCAAAAACAAAACAGAAAAAAAAGAAAGAAAACCAAAAGTAGGCAAAGGATCAGAGTAGGAAAAAAGTAAGAAGAAAGCAAGCCAGGAGCAAAGCAGTTATCAGAAATAGTAACTGAGCTTTACTTTCTTTCATTTAAGTTTATTTGTACTCTAAAACACGTAATCTCTGTGGTAATACTACAGGTTAACACACAGCCTCAGCTTTGAAAATTTTAGTACGAATCATCTAGGACAGCCATAGAGTATTGCTTGAGCTCAGTTATATATGACTAAGTTTCAGCCAGTGGTAGTGAGTTTTGATGACATAAGCATATACATTGATGATCTGTCTAGGGATAATTTGGTTTCCAGCAGCTGTAACCCAAACAGCAAACATCTAAATGGAATATAATGGGTCAGAGTTGGAGCTTTTTCTGTTTTTTGTTTTGCGTGTGTGTGTGTGTTATTAGTCATAGGGAAAAATACTCCAGTGTTACCAGCTAATTATTTCTCTATGTTGTCTTATTTTCCTTATCTGTCTTCCAGATAGATTTTGAAAAAGAGATGTGCTGGATTTGTATTGGTCTGGTTTCTGGTCCCTCTTTTCACAGGAGTCACATTTTTGAGACATCTGGCATGTAAAAATGCAGAATGTGGCAGTGAAACAATTGTAGGCAGAAACCAGGAGCCTTGGCCTAATTTGCAAAATTAACCAAATAAAAGTTCCAACTAGCTGAGTTATCTTCCATAATCTGAGGCAAGACCTACTTTCCTCTTATTTTGGTTTGGGAGAGCAGGAAAACAGGAGTTGGCAGGATTTGTAGGTTTTTTTCATTAAGTTATACAGACTTTTTAAGATTATAGCTTGGGAAAAATTTACATTTTGGAAGGGGTGACTGTGAGCAAGACAACTCAGTGAGCATTTACTATGTGACAAACATTGTGCTAAATACATTTTATACAATTTAGTATTGAATCCAAGTCTTTGAGGGAAATACTTCTGTTTAAAATATTAAAGAGGTAAAGTCTCTGTTTAAAGGTGAGGAACCAGGCTTGCCTAAGATATGTGACAATACTGGTAGTGACAGCTAAGTCTGCCTGACACTCCCAGTTTGAGCTCTTAATGTTATGCTAAATTGCCTTTGCCCTTGAATGTAATATTGTTATTTTGGTGCTAGGAGGTCAGAGACAAGTGGAATGATGGTTCTCAACTCTTTTTTTGCACAAGAATAATCTGTGGAGATTTTTAAAAATATAGAAACTTAAGTCTCAAGTTAGGAAGTTTCTCATTCAGTACATCTTGGATGAGGTTCAACATCTTTATTCTTTACAAAAGTCCATTGATGATTGTGCAGTCAGAGTTGAAAATCATAGGCTGGGCACAGTGGCTTACGCCTATGATCCTAGCACTCTGGGAGGCTGAGGCGGGAGGATTGCTTAACGTCAGGAGTTTGAGATCAGAGTTGAAAATCATGATTCTTAGAAATTCTTTAGAGGCCAGGCGTGGTAGCTTACGCCTGTAATCCTAGTAACTCTGGGAGGCCAGGAGGAATATTTGAGCTCAGGAGTTTGAGACCAGCCTAAGCAAGAGTGAGACCCCCCTCTCTACCAGAAAGAAAAAGGAGCAGGGGGAAAAGTAATTCTCTAGGGAAGAATTATAACATTACAGATTTGGTGGCATCTAAAGACTGGATTTGGAATATTGTAAAGACACACTATTGTTAGAAATGTAGGGAAGGATGAGGTAGCTTAATAATCAGGTTTTATGTTTTAGGAGGTAAGATGGTATTTATCACTGGAAATTGGATATATCACTGGGGTATTTTATAGCCAGATTAATTCTCCATTCTTTCTATGAATTTCTAGAGTGCTGTCACTGTTGTACTTAAGCATAGTCTTTCTCAACCCTAGTTTGCTGTCTCTTGGATGTCTGTTTTTCTCAGTGCTTGGGGTGGAGTCCTGGTGAAGCTATAATTTCAGAACTATTAGGCAAGAACTGCTAACCTAGAGAGAGCAGTGGATGGCCCTGATTAAGACAAATGTCATGAGAGAGTTGTAAATTTAACAAATTCTTAATCTCAGTGGATCCTATGTTCTGAGTCACTCCTGGTGTCTTTTGTATATTTTCTCTAATCTCACAATGTGCTTTGGCAATAGGGAAGGGGTAGTAATTTTTCCTCTTACTTTACAATTAGGAAAGTTGAGTTACAAAGGCTATGATTTGCTGAGAACTATATAAGATTGAAAAAATGGCTAACATTTGTTGAGCACTAAACATGTGCCTGGCTCTATGCTAAATGTTTTTACGTGTAGTATCTCACATTACATTTCTGATGTCAGTAGTGTTATTTATCCCTGTTTTTAGAGGTGAGAAAACTGAACTAATTTATTCCACAATTATTTGAGTCTACTCTGTAGTAGGTGCCATGCTAAGCAATGAATATCTAGTGATGAACAAAGTAAATCCTGCTCTTATGGAATTTATAGTCCACTGGGAAAGACATAATAAAAAATAAGTATTCAATTATAAAATGTGATAGTGTTAAGAAAATACAAATGGAGACAATAAAGAATAACAGGGCAGAAGGCTGGGCATGGTGGCTCACACCTGTAATCCCAGCACTTTAGAAGGCTAATGCTGGAGGATCATTTGAGGCCAGGAGGAGTTCCAGACCAGCCTGGGCAACCTCATCTCTATAAAAAAATTTTTTTGATTAGCTGGGTGTGGTAGTACATGCCTGTAGTTCTAGCTATTCAGGAGACTGAGGTGTGAGGATCACTTGAGCTCAGAAGCCTGAGGTTGCAGTGAGCTATGGTTGTGCCACTGTACTCCAGCCTGAGCAATAGAGTGAGACCGTGTCTCTGAAGAAAAAAAAGATTAACAATAACAAGGCGGAATAGCCATTTAGATAAAGGATAGTCAAGACGGGCCTCTCTAATGTGGTGATATTTTAGTTCACAATAGTTACGGATTTGCTTAGGATCACATATCTAGTAAATGGTGCAAGTCTGATTCCTAAGGCTGTGCTCACCATGCCATATTGCCTGTCAGACGTGTGCTTGGAATCCACCCCAGGGTTGTGAATCTCATCTCTGGTCATATCAGCATTCACACCATGACACTGTACCAGATTTTCAGAAGGGACAGCACAAAATTTATAAATAATAAATTATAATAAGAATTATTTAAAAAGAATCCTGTCTTCTTTTAAAATGCTTCTTTAAAGAGAATTCTAGGAGGCAGCAGGGACCAGGGAAAGAGCAGGAAGGGCTACAGGCAGTATATGAATTTCAGTAAATGATAGACGCAGCTCCAAAGAAGCCGAAAATCTGGTATAATTGCACAGGTGCATTTTTTACATGAGGAAGTGCCTTCCTGGCATGTATGAGCGGGGGCCGGAAGTTCCACTTTGGATCAATATCTCATTTCCTGGCTTTACTCGAACTTAATATGCAGGTCCTGACCCAGGAGCCAAGGAGATGACTACTCATGGAAGAAGCTGATTAGGGAGTGTTAGGTGATGGCTAGAGAACCTCCCGGTGCCTAGAAAGAATGTGGGAGGAAGGGAAATTCTACCCTTGGAAAGGGAAAGAGGTGAACATTGAAATACAACCTTGAATTTAAATGCTGCGGTCTTCTGAGTGCAGTGTGATGTTTGTTTGGCCATGTTACTTTTTTGGGGTTTTCTAACAGAGTCCCTCTGACTTGCCATTTCCTCCAGAAGAATCTGTTCACTTGTTCTTTCCCTCTAAGGATATAACAATAGTTCTTAGGCTGGTCAGCAGAATTGTCATGCAGGTTTTCTGACTCTGGATTACAATCCTAACTGTTTAGATCTGAATAATGCCTAGTATAAATTTCTGCCTGGAAGGATTCATGTATCATTATTTGTATATACATCTTACTTGATTGTATTAGTGAAGATTATAAACTGGCTTGATCTTGGCGATCTGAAAATTTAGTTAGGGGTTACAATAATATTCAAACCCTTTGACCCAGAAATCGAATTCTTGAAAATGTTCTCTGAAGAAATTATTTAAAAAGAAAAAAGTATATGTACTAAAATTTTAATGAATATGTTTAGTAATTGGTGGGAGGAGATGGTTAAGTAAATTATGGTAACAACTTAATAAAGGCATTAAAATGAAAAACTTAAATAAAACTATACAGTTCCACGAGAAATTATGTTTGAAATGTTAAGTGAAAAAAGTAAATACATGGAAAAAATAAAGTTGCATTTCTACCTCACTCTGACAAAATAAATTACAGATGGATAAGAGAATTAAATATAAAAATATTTGTGGGGGGAGGGGGATAAGGGCATTATTTGAAACCCCAAAATTTGTACCCCCATAATTTGCTGAAATAAAAAAAAATAATTAAAATTTAAAAAACAAAATTTGATACCACAAGGAAGAACATATAGGAGAAATTTTTTTTTACAATCTTAGAATAGGGAAGACCTTTTAAAATATGACAACCGAGAAATCATAAAAGAAAATATTGATACATTCAAGTACATAAAGCCAAAAAATTCTACATTAAAATATCCTACAAAGTAAAAAAGACACACAGCAGGGTGGGAAAAAGATTTTCAACACAGAGGAGAAAGAGCTAATTTCTATACTACATAATATATTCTATAATATTTTTTAAAGATCAGAAGCACAGTAAGTATGCAAAAGAAGTTAACCAACTTTCATAGAAAAAAATATACAAATTGCTCTTCAACATACGAAAAGATACTCTGTAGTCCTCATAACCAATGCCATTTTTTACCTCTCAGACTGGGAAAAATCAAAAAGGTTTGATAATTGTGTTGGCAGGGTATAGTGAAGTGGCATTGCTCTATACTGTTGGTGGTGCGTAAATTAGAATAATCTCCATGGAGGACAATTTGGCAATATCTATCAAAATTCTGGATGCCCATAACATTTGCTCCAGAAATTTTAGTAGTAGAAATTTATCTTCCAAAAATATTCTTATATGTGTGAAATTTTGCATATTTGCAACATTATTTGTAATAGCAAAAAATTAATAGCAAAAAATCATCATCTGTAAATCATCATTTGTAACAGCAAAAAATTAGAAACATCCAAAATGTCTGTCAAGATATTTCCATGTGAACTATTATGTGAATTACATGATAACTATGTAATTATATCTTAGAGATATTGTTAAATGAAAATACCAAGGTGTAAAGCACTGTATATATTATTTGTGTCAAAATTTGTGAAGAAGAAGTAAAGAAAGAAGAATACACTTAGATCCTTAAATATACTTAGACTATATTTGGTAATATACATAAAAATTTTAAATAGTGATTTTTTTTTTTAGGAAGAACTAGTTGACTAGGTACAGATGTGAGACGGAAACTTACTGTTTTGTTTATTATACTGTAGTTTTAAAAATTCTGTGCCATGTGTATGTTTCCTACTTTTAAAAAATGCTAAAATGAATTTAAAGGAGAGAGCAGAATAAAATTTCATAGCCACACTTCATTTATTCATTCCATAAATATTACTTTAAAAGAAAAAGACAGCTCTTATCCTCAAGCCTATAGCCTAGAAAGACAGACAAATATATAAGTAAGGTGATTGAAATACAATGTGGTAAGTGTGATAACAGAGTAGATGTGTTTATTAGGTACAGGCGTAAGAAAAGAATAATCCATTCCTTGCTTGATATGTCAAATTAAAAAGTGAACAAAATACACATTTCGGTTACAACTACATAAAAACTATATATAAATAGATAACAAAAGAGGAATCAAAACACACAGAAAAGGCCTTAAATTTAAACAGTTTCATTCAGGTGTAAGGAGATGAAGAGCTTTTGAAGTGTCAAAGTTGTCTTATTTATATATATATATATTTTGTTTGTTTGTTTTTTATTTCAGCATATTATGGGGGTACAAGTATTACGGTTACGTACATTGCCCATGTCCCCCCTCCCCCCTCGAGGCAGAGCCTCAAGCATTGTCTTATTTATATTTTAGAGTCAGATTTTTTTTATTCACTTCAGATTTTTAAAAATAAAGTAATCTAGGATTCTGTGAGTGCGTACCTCTAGATTGGAATCTCTTACTTGTAACCCTAAAGATGAGAAGATAGGCTGGGTGTGGTGGCTCATGCCTCTAATCCTAGCACTTTGGGAGACCAAGTTGGGAGGATCGCCTGAGCCCAGAAGTTTGAGGTTACAATGAGCTATGATTGTGCCATTGCACTCCAGCCTGGGCTACAAAGCAAGACCTTGTCTCTAAAAAAAATAAAAATAGCCAAATAAAATAGAAATGAGAGAATAGGAAATGTTGTATTTGCCCTAATCTAATACAGGAGAGAAAGAGGCTTTTATCATATACATCTCTTTACCTTTTCTCTTTTACCATTTAAATCTGAATTGCTACAGACTACTCTGAATAGCCTTAGAACTGATTAGTGTACAAGTTATGTCCGTAGATGTGTTCAGTGATCTTTGGGGGAGGTTTCTTTCTAAATTTTTGATATTTAACTTTTTTTTTCCTTCTCAAGGAGTTTCTTTAACACAAGGAGACCCTCACCCAGGTCATTTTAGATGCCTTAAAGGTGAGCTGCAGAGCAGCCATGACTATATTAAACAATTCTGGAATCCAGAATTTATGGCCCTTCTTGTTATAAGCTCTATATAACAAGTAAATATCAATTAAAATCCACTGGTACATTAGCCAAATGTGATGTTACTGTGTAGTAATAATTTAAATTCTACCATGCAAAGTTATGTCCAGGACTTACGATCAGCCTCTATCTCTCATTGTCATGCTTTAAAGCACTACTGCTTCATTTCCTTCCCCATCCATGGTCTCTATTGGTCTGATTCTATACTTCTGTCATAATACTAAAGGCAGAGCAGAACTGGCCTGAGTACTTCCTTCCCTGGCTGCATTCATACTTCCTTGCCTGACTTGTATGTCTTAAGGGTATGACCTTAGCTTCCATTTCTTTTGTATATAGTTACTTTTCACTCATTATTCTCTTTTTTCTTTTAAGAGACAGGTTCTCCCTCTGTTGTCCAGCCAGAGTAGAGTGGCACACTGAAGCCTAGAACTCCTGTGTTGAAGTGATCTTCCCGCATCAGCCTCTTGAGTAGCTGGGACTACAGGCGTGTGCCTCACTCATCTATTTTTTAAACAAATATGTACAGAGTACCTCATGTGTGCTAGACACTACACTGGTTGCTGGGGATATAGTGGTGCATATGACATAGTTCTTCCTTTTGAAACTTACATTCTAGTGGAAAGAGTGGTATTAAACAGCTAATTATGCAATGAATTTTAAAATTATAATAAATTCTGTAAAATGCAAAGTACACCATACTATGAAAATATACTTGAACTGCTTTGGGAGAAAGAGAGAGTAAGGGTTAGTGATCAAGGGAAAGCTTCCTTGGGGAACTGGTATTTTGACTTGTACTCTGAATGATGAATGGGTTTCTGATATATCAGCACCACTATATCCCCAACAACCAGTATGTCTGGTACATATGAAGTAGTCTGTACAGATTTGTTAAAGAATAATGAGTGAAAGGTAACCATATATATAAGAAATAGAAGCTAAGGTCATACCCTTAAGACTTAGGGTTCAGCCAAGGAAGTGTGAATACAGGTAGTGAAGGAAGTTCTGCTTTGCTTCTGGTGTTATGCCTATGCATATTTATTTATTTATTTTAGCCATAGACAGTTGGGTCTTCATATTCCTGTGATTTGGTTTGGTTAACTCACTTGTCAGAGGATGGAGCTCTTAATAAAAGGAAAGTTGATAGAAAAGCAGTATGGGATGGTGGTAAAGAATGTGTGACCCTGGATTATTTTCCTTCTCTAAGTCTCAATTTCTTTATCCAAAGAGTGAAAATAATAAATAGTATGCCTATTTTGCAGGGTTATTGTGAAGATTAAATGAGATAATGCCTGCAAAGCACTTAAACTAAGGTCTCGCCTTTAATAATGTTAGCTACTGTTGCAATATAACAATCTCATGAAGGGTTCAGATGCTCTTCTGAGAACCACCCACTCTATACATAAGTTCATATGTGGACTTGTCCAGCCACCATTACTGGACTTTAGGAATCTAATCTCATCAAATGGTAGAGAAACATTACATATGTGGTTTAATTTTACAAATGTCATTTGGAGATGGAAATGGAAGCTGAGAAAGGGTTGTTTGCTTTAACCCTTACTGTAGTTTTGCTTTGAAGCTGGCTGTTCATAAATATCAATGAGAGGGTTCTGTCACTTGCAGGAAACTCAACAGAATGTAGTTAGTTGCTTGGTAACGTCTGTGTCTCTTTGTTTCCCACAATACTAGGTAACTAATGTGTATAATTATACTGCTGAGCAAAAGCTTCAGGTTGATCAAGGTTAATTGTTGACAGCATTTGAAATGTTAATAATGTCTCCCCCAAAACTGCTTTTCCAAAATAGATGGTTCTGGCTTCACAAAAGATTTAAATACCATTGATTTCTTCATTCATCGAGATGTAATTCTGGGCTTGAAAACTGGCATCTTATGATTTAATATTTTCTAAGGAATGAGTACACAGAAAATGTGTTTTCTCTTTTGCTTTAAAGTTTGCCACATCACTTGCTTACAGGATCCTCACTGTCTGACTTTTGTTATCTTTAGCCTGTTCTCTAACACATACATTTCTGCCTTTGATCCATTTTTGTGGAATTAGGAAGAGGGTATAAAGCATGCCATCTTTCTGTAAGAGTCCTGGGAAGTTTGAGTGGGTGGGAATGTATTCTAAAAATTCACAATGGATTCAGACCCTGCCCAGAAAGTCTTTGCTTTGTGTTTAAATTTGTTGTATAGCTTAAGAACATGAGAGGGCAGGATTTTAAAGGGAGTTTTGCTACCAAGTGCTACAGAAGGAAAAATTTTCTTATGTAGTCAGTGAAAGTTCATTGCAATCAAGTTAACTTACCGAATTTTTCATAGATTTCCTGTGGTGAGATGATTCCAAAATGGTGAATAATTTTATTTTTTAAAATACAAGTGAGCTTTGTATCTTGTTTATTTGGTCCAACATGACGATTCCACCTGCATAGCTGCCTTTTCTGACACTTAGTATTTAAGTGAAACCCAAAAGCATCAGCTAAATTGTTCTGGCAATGGGGAGGGTGTTAGATAAGAAAAGAATTGGCTAGAAATAAGGCTTTCCCAACTGTAACAGGAAGATAAACAGAGGTTCTACCATATGTAACTATCTTTTTAAAATGATTAAATAATTATATAGCATTACTACTAAAACCTAAAGTGGTGTGGGCTTTTATTAATCTAGAAAAATATTCATTTACAGATGCTATAGCTACATTGGTTTTTTTCTCTAGTCATTCATTCTGGCTGTTTTTTGTTGTTGTTTTTAATTAACCTGTATTCTTTCTTCCTTTGTGTTTGTCCTGCTCAGTTTCAAAAGCTGTACTGAGAAATGTACAATGTGTGTCACAATGTGTGTTACTTGGAACTTCCTGGAAATTGAGCATTTTTTCCTGTGGAAATTTATCCAAATTTTAGAAGAATGACAAAGTGGGAATACCAAGTTTATTTTATTGCTGTCAACTATTACTTAAATTAGGAAAAGGAACTTAATCTTTGGGCTTCTTCATCACCTACTTAGAATGTGCCAAGCACTGTTTTAGTTGCTCAAGACACAAAAACAAAAATTGATGGCCTTAGGAAGCTAGTAATCTGATGCCTATTACTATTTCAACCTCTGCCTCTGTGCCAAGGAAAGAATCAGACCTGGATTCAAATCCTAGCACTACTATGTGTTGTTATTTCAAAAAGAATTTGTTACATTCATTCTGTAAGAGAGAATTTCCATGTGAATTGCTTGGATATGTATTTAAAAGGGCCTTATACAAAATAAGTGAAGGGAATTTTGTCCCAGGGTTTACCCATATGTGTTCCCTACTGTGTGTTTTCACAACTGATCTGGCTTAACATCAGTAACAATTTGTAGTATGAAAGCCAAGACCACATGGGTTTATATTTATAGAATTTAGTCTCACACATGTCATCAGAGTTGAGGGAAATGAGGAAGGAAACGAAAAAATCAAGTTCTCTGGGTAGATAACTGCTATCTTTGGTATGGTTTGTATCTTTTCCTTTTAAGAGCTTTATCTGCTTTACTCCATGTGGTTCTGGTGGGGCTGAAAATCACTTGACCTTGCTTTTACTCATATACTCATAGACTCATGTCAGGCTGGTCAATTAAAGTACCCTCCTTCCCTGAATACTCTGGTGGCACATGACCCAAGCAGGGCTAATCAGTATCATTTTGAGAGACTGATACAGATCTCTCAGGGGGTAAAAAGGATTACTTTTTTGTCTGGATTCTGATTTAGAGGATGATATATGCTTGGCGTGGTGGGTGGTCATCTTACCAACACATGGAGGCAGTCTGCCTAAGAATAAGAAGAAAGCGGAGTCAAAAGAGAGAGCAGAAGATAAAAAGCTAATAACATCACTGACTTTCTGAATCCTCACTGAATTTACCAGTTACAGGAACCACTACTTTTTGTTTTTCTTAAGTAGGATTGCTTGTAACTGAAAGCATCTTACATAATAGAGTATCCTTATCTATGATTGCAGTAGTCATTTGTATTTGCCAATATTTCTGATTCTCCTCCTTCATACTGGTAGGATTACACTTCCTTGGGAATTGAGCTTGGTCATGTGACTGCTTTGACAAATGAAATATAAATTGATTTTTGTCACTTTTAGGTAGAAACCTTCGCAAAGTCTTAAGAGCTGATGCATGATTCATTATATTCCAGTCTCTGCCGTAGTCCAGATGAGAGAGGACAATGTGGAACAGATTCTCCACCAACCTAGGATGGACGTGTAACATAAATGAGTAACTGTTGTTTTCTTAGGCCTGTGGCCCCAACCCCTGGGCTGTAGACCAGTACCAGTCTGTGGCCTGTTAGCAACTGGGCTGTACAGCAGGAGGTGAGCAGCAGGCCAGCAAGCAAAGCTTTACCTGTATTTATAGCCACTCCCCATGGGTCATCACTGCCTGAGCTCCGCCTCCTGTCAGATCAGTGGCAACATTAGATTCTCATAGGAGTGAGAACCCTACTATAAACTGCACATGTGATGGGATCTAGGTTACATACTCCTTCTGAGAATCTAATGCCTGATGATCTGAGGTGGAGCTGAGGCAGTGATGCTGGTGCTGGGGAGCGGCTGCAAATACAGATTATCATTAGCAGAGAGTTTTGACTGCACATCAATGTAATGCTCTTGAATCATACCGAAACCATCCTCCCACTGTCCCCCAATACAAAAATTGTCTTCCATGAAACTGGTCCCTGGTGCCAAAAAGATTGGAGACTGCTTTTAGGCCACTGA
Source organism: Cheirogaleus medius (assembly GCA_008086735.1). Classification (NCBI taxonomy): domain Eukaryota; kingdom Metazoa; phylum Chordata; class Mammalia; order Primates; family Cheirogaleidae; genus Cheirogaleus; species Cheirogaleus medius. Next base: position 34,896,687 of record VBSM01003215.1, on the reverse strand, counting down.
GAATTTGATGCTGTGTGTTATTGCAGCCCATCTGACTGATTGATACATGTGTGGAATATATTTTTCTATATTAAATTTTTCTAAATATTTCAGGTGAAAAATTCAGGAAAACATCTAAAAACACTACTGTCTACAGAATGAGATTATTAAAATATTTAGTATATGTAGTTATTCTGGTTCAGTATTAAGCTGTAGGCTAGAGGTAAACAGCAGTGTTTCCTGGTTTAACATACAGGAACTAAACCTGCTTTTAGGGCTATGACCTGTGACCAAATTATAGTTGCCTTATTTCATATCATGTGGCAGGACAAAGTCTATAATGATAGTTGTTTAAAACTCAGACACTATGTAAGCACTCTAGCCTTGCCCATAACAATTCCTCTTATGTGGGTGGGACTGTGATAATATCTCCCTAACCAGGCCTTACAATCTGAAAATAGAGAACCCAGAAAAGTAGGAGAAAATGGTTCAAGGACAGGTTGAACAAAAGCCTGATTTGCAGCCATGTAGTGTCAGTATTGAAGCCTTGAAATTAAGAGAGCCCTTGATAGATAACTATCAAGGAATGTGCCTATAGTCTGCGAAGTGAGTGAATAATATAGGCAATGGTGAGCTCTGTGGGCATGAACATGCTTTTTGAGCCTTACTGGAGTATTAGAGGCAATGCCATTTGTTCAAGGCACATAAAACATATCCTCTTCTCCCCTCTATCCCAATTCTAGACTTCAAAGGCAATGTATAAAATTTTTTCACTGAAATTTTAGGGAGTATTTTTCTCAATATATGCATAAATATAATCTTCTTTATCTATGTTGGATTCTGCAGCTTATGTGAGGGGCAACATATTCTCATGGGCAGGGCACATTAGTGATCTGTCATTTAACCTTTGGGTACTTTAACATCTCTACCCTAAAATGGAAATAAACATTTTTCTTCCTCTTACCTGTCCTTGATTGTGCACCTGGGAAAATACACATGGAAATATTATATTTGTCAGGACTCTTGATTGAAAGTAATAGAAACTGGCTAAGTAGGAAAATAAAGATTTGCTGGTCCATGTAACTGGGAAGGGTAAGGGATGAATTTAAGGTATAATTGGATTCAGGGCCTCAAATTATTTCATTGGGATAATCTGTCGTCACTACATACCTCTGCTTTTTTCTGTGTTGGTTTCATTCTTGAGGAGGTCCTCCCTAAAAGGCAGTGGAAAAAACAGCCATCTACAACTTTAGGTTTACATTTTATCAGCTTAGCCACCTAATGGAAAGATATCGTTTCTTCAGTAATTCCATCAGGAGGGTAGGAAAGGATGGTTCTCTTCAAGAAAATCAGTTATTATCAGAAGAAGAGGAATTGATGGGGCAGGAAGAATAACAAAATGTTTATTACATATAAAGTCAAAGTTGTAGAGTGTACAACTACACTAATAGGAAATTCAGTTTTGTTCAGGTAGGTAAGCATCCATCTCTTCCCTGTAGCCAAATACGTCAGGGGAAACTGGCCCAGCCCCAACCCATGAACCCTGATTAGACCCAGAGGTTGGCTTAGGCCTGAGTATGTGATCCAGTGCAGGATAGTGAGATGAGAAGGGAAGCTTGGGGACCTGGGAGGCTTCTAGGACAATTTTCCTTATACTTAAAAAGATGTACAGAAGGGCTGTTTTCCTCAGATGACTGTTTTTTGGGATGTATGTGATGAACTATGATTGTGGCAGTCATCCTGGAACCATATTAGCCTGAGGGCAATGTTGACACAATCAGGGTGGCAGAACAGAAAGATGGGAGCACTGCATCTTTGAAAAAGTTCAGCTACTGAATTAACCAACTCTGGTCCTTTTGTTATGCAAAATAATACTGTTCCTTATTATTTAAGCCATTTCTGGGTGAATTTTTTGCTATGTGAGGCTGAAAAATAGAGATATTGTGGGTTCCTCAGTCAGAAAAGAAGCTCTTGGAGGGCTTTATAGTTCCACTGGACCTAGTACAGTGCCTTGCACATAGTTGAGCTTAGTAAATAGGTGCTATGTAAATATAGTTGTCTTTATTCGTATTTGTGATTTAAGCACTGGAAAAAAATAAAGCCTTTCTAACAATTCAGTACAAGAGCCAGTAGATGGGAGTAAGCAAGATAGGTGTCTGTGGGAGGGCACCAAGGCCCAATGTGGGGTATTAGAGCCCAAGGGCATCCACATGGAGGAGTTACCCTGAAGCAGGATGGTGAAGCCTGAGCTGGGTGAGGAGGGAATTCCCGTGGCGAGAAGGGATTAGAGGGTGGCCCAATATGCAGTGTTAGAGCCTGAGGAATGTGAGGAGGCATCCACGCAGGGGTACATTGGCCCAGTACAAGGTGTCAGAGCCTGAGATGGGTGAGGAAGATATCTGCTTTTACTGTTCTGGAAACATTTCTATAACTTTGTAATCATATGTGCCCAAAATGTACCTGTATTTCATTTTATTAACTGTCACAAAGTTAATATTCCTAATGCCTACTTTTAAAATATGAAACTATTGTCTATTTGAATATATCACGTGAATTTCCTCAGCCATGTCTGATTATAAAGCAACTATACCTTCATAGAAAGTCAGCTTATTTTCAATAATGCATAAATTTCATTAATTGTAATTTATTCTGCTTTGCTAAGTTTCAAAGGCAACCTGATAGAAATTGTCTTTCTTTTTTAATTTTTTTAGAGACAGTGTCTCACTGTGTTGCCCATACTAGAGTGCAGTGGTGCTCCATCATAGCACACTTGCAACCTCAGACTCCTGGGCTCAAGCGATCCTACTGCGTCAGCCTCCCAAGTAGCTGGTACTACAGGCGTGCACCACCACAACTGGCTAATTTTTAAATTTTTTGTAGAGATGGAGTCTTGATATTGTTGCCCAGGCTGGGCTCAAACACCTGGCCTCAAACACCTGGCCTCAAGTGATTCTTCTGCCTTGGCCTCCCAAAGTGCTGGGATTTCAGGCATGAGCCACCATGCCTGGCTGAAAGTGTCTTTTGAGGAAAAAATACCAGGCTCACTGATATCCCTCCCAAACTCTTTGATTTTTGTAAGCAAAATTTTCAGTTCACTATTAATACCGACACAACATCACAGTATAGTTGCATTCACTTTGCAAATATGATTAGGTAGTATATTTTATTAGTGATAAATATGGTCAACCTTAGGTCCTACTGTGATCTTCAGGCAGAACTAGAGCCAGGTTGATTTTTCCAAAGCCAATAGCTATACACTGTCTATTAAAGGTGCTTTTATAGACATGAGGATTGGAGAAAACTAGGACCAGTAGAAAGGAAAGTAAAAGAGTACTTGGCTCATATGAAGTTTTCCTTCAGTGATTATATGACATTATTTTAACTCAAGCTTTTTGTACCTAGAAATATATAACATTTAAAATTTAATGAAGTCAAGGAAGTACAACACTTGTTAACTGCCAATCTTAGGTGACTAACCTGGTAGGTCACATATCACTAGACATGGGGGTGGGCTAGTGTACAAGGATGTAGCAGCATCTTTGAATTTAAAGAACAAATGCATTGAATAATAGGGCATTGGTGATTCTGATTCTATCTGGGATCATATTAAGTGTGACCTTTGCCCTTACTTAGCTACAAATTTGACCCAGGTTATTGTTTAGCTCTTGTTTCCATGAATTCCAAGGTTTATTAGATATATCACATTTAGATACTCTTTTGGTTCTTATTATTGCCTTGGTTATCTGGTTGGTTGGTTTGTTTTTAAGTTCTAAAAAACTGTATAGTGTACCAGAGGTTCCCATACTCCATTGTTTTCCATTATTTTAAAGTGCTTATTCATTTTTCCCTTACTTAGAAATTTTTTTTCATAATTTATTTGCTCCAGTGACTCAGTTATTCAATAAATATTTGTAGAATATCTATTAGGTGCTTTACTGTTAATAAATCAGGATAAGATGAGAATACATGTAATTATAATACAAGAAAGAAGATAAATGTAAGAAGAAAGAATGAGACTTTAGGAAAGGAGAGCTCATACCCAGTTGAGAGAGATCAGAGGTTTGAATTTTGCATGATTTTTCTTCCTGAAAAGCAAGAACCAAGTCTTTGATGAAAGAGAATCTAAGCAAAATATGTTTTTGACTAAGGCATTTCCCTGAGATATCATGCTAAGAGTAACTTGAAATGGTTTGGAATTCTAAATGGACTCTTTCAGATGCTTATACACCATATATGAGAAAAGAAAAATGGAAATGTCTAGAGTTCTTGTGGTTGATGATTCCCCTAGGTAGCAGAGGCAGAAATTGCTACACAGTCCAAAGATCTCTGAGAAGAAAGAGGTGGCAAGGGGCTGAATTCAGTCTAATCTGTGTTTCGTATGTATTGTAAACGTTTCTTTTTCTAGCTAGTTTTCCAATAGGCTTCTTTATAATTTGAAATCTAAAGTCGACATTAATGGCCTCTCGTTGAGTTAAGTCTTCAGGTAACACTCTTTGTATTAGAAATTCAATGGACATATTTTATTTAAATTTGCTTTATTCCGTAAATGGATGATAAGGAATGAAAGAAAGCCTTGAGGGATACTTTCTAGAAGGGAGTTAGAGCTTTTATTGCAGGCAGCATAAGAGCTTGGACCTAAGTCATGCCATCAGTGTGTATGCCTGATAAACACCAGTAGTACTACAGTATTTCCTTACTACTCGTAGTTGCGGTTTTACTTTTGCTTGTGTGACTATTTGATTGCCTTCATCAGACTGAAGAAGAGACTGGATCTGTTTTATCCCCAACACCTAGTACAGTGCCTGGAGACAATTAAGAGGTATCTCTTGAATGAACGGACATGTAGGTCTGAAGGATCATACCTCGTCTTTCTGTGGTGAATTCATTTTGAGGAATCAGAGTGTTGAGAGTCATACAGAAACAGATCTTGATTTGCTCACACAAGCTTTTTAAAGTGAAGTATGAAACAAAAGTTGGTTGTTTACAGTCTGTGGTCTACCTTTTAGTTTACATTTATTTTTGCCTCTTTACATTATTCATATAACTATTACAGTCATTTGGTCTTTATTTTAATCAATATGAGGGCAAGAACCATGTCTTTTGAATTATTTGCCCAACTCCCTGATATGAAAATGTTATGGGACTAGTTCATATAAAATAGAATGGTTTTTAAAAGTAGATTTATTTGACTTCACTGGAGAAATGTTTTAAAATATTTCTTATATTTTACTTACATGAAACTGTTTTAAACTCTTCACTCGTTATAGGCTAAGAAAGAAGTATTCATGAACCCAATATTGATTAATTATTAAGTTATGTGTTCAATGCAGTTGCCTAAAAAGCTGAGGATCAGATCCAAATATATTTACATAGGTTTTATAATTGTTCCAGATAACTATTAATGACTGCTTGCTTTCCAGTAGTTGTGCATAGCAAAGTATTCAATTCTGTGACTTCTCAAATATGTGAAAATTGTAAATTATGACTTTATAAAAATTCAGTTCCATGGTAGTCTCTGTGGAAGCACTTCAGACTGATATTAAGTGTGTACATGTCTATATCATACACAGATACAAGTGAAAGCCTCTCCTGATTTTCTTCAATGCTTAGTTTTTCTTATTGTTGGTCCCCTAGATCTTGCAGAAAATAATAGCATGAAAGCATTTTGTGTGCCATCTCAATTTACTTTGATAGTTTGAAGGTTTTTTTAATCTTCAGCACACTTTATAGCTACTATCTTATTCCATATTTTCATTTGACTCTAAGTTATATGAAATAGTATTATATAATGTTTCATTTTATCAACACTTAATAGCCTTGGTTATTCCTTTCATGGCTATTCAAGGCATTGTTTGTCAGGAAAGTTATACTTTTTAGGAAATTAGGCAAGTACTAACTATTTCCTGCTAGTTGCTCAGAGAAAGTGTTTACTAACCTGGATATTATCTGGGGAATGCTTTTTTATACGTACCTTTGCTTCCAGGAATTGTATTTTTATGGATTTGCTGGTGCCTTTT